>PVKS010022902.1:0-33074 GCA_004027875.1 Aplodontia rufa
TCCCCACCTCCACAGATGAGTGGAGACAATTGACCCTTAGATCTCTGGGTTAAGCTGATTTTACTCATCATGATCTCTTCCATAGCCATCCATTTACCTTCGAAGGCTGCAATATCATTGTTTCTAATTGCTGTGTAATATTCCATGGTATAAATGTACCACAGTTTTTGGATCCATTCTTCCAGTGAGGGACATCTGGTTTGTTTCCATAGCCTAGCAATAGTAAATTGAGCTGCTATGAACATAGATATTGCTGTGTCACTGTAATTTGCTGATTCTAAGTCCCCTGGAAAGATACCCAGGAGTGGAATAGCAGGGTCATATGGTGGACTCATCCCTAGTTTTTTGAGGATCCTCCATACTGCTTTCCAGAGGGGCTGTACCAGTCTGCAGCTCCACCAACAGTGCGTTAAGGCCCTTTTTAAAGGTGATATTAAGCTGGAGTCCAATGACAGGAAGTCAGTTGCTCCAATGGGTACTCTGTCACATGTGAAAGATCCAATGTGAAATAGAGATGGGCAATCGAGGTGCTGTGCAGTCATTGAATCCGAAGGGGAATAAAAGAGGGAGAGGACAGAACAACATGAAAGTGAAGGCACAAGCAAGAACCTAACCCTTTAGGAGTATTGTGCACCTTACAAGGAATTTGGACTTCATTTAAAGTTCTTTCCAAATGAGTGTAATTCTTCCAATTAATTAGTAGCCCACCAAAAATTCTTAACAATTGGCAAATCAAATTCAAAAAAGTGTAAAAAGAATTGTACATTGTGACCAGATATGCCAGGCTGGTCCAACATTCAAAAATCAATTAACATACTCCATAACACCATTGGATAAAAAAGAAAAACCATAGGATTATATCAATACTTGCAGAAAAAGATTTAATAAAATGCTACACCCCTTCTTAATAAGAACTTTCTGTAAACTACAGATAGAAGAAACTTTCCTAAATTTTAAGGAGTATCTTCAAAGCACCAGAAAAATTACATCTTTAATAGTGAGACTCTAGTAGCTTTCCTGGTAAGATCAAAGTTTTAGACCACTTTTGTGTACAATAATCAAACCTACTTCTTCCAGACACTCCCTACCTGCCTACAGTTACTATAGAGTTAATCCATATCATTTAATCAATCTATTAATTAGATTATGACTCTCTTCACCTAATCATTTCATCTCTTAGCATTCTTTCATTGTCTCCCACAGGAGATTCTGCAGGGCACCTCATAACTAAACCATAGCAACCAGGAACAAGGGAAGGATGTTCCGTCTCACCACTGCCTTTCAACAGTTATTTTAGTCAGTTTTTTCACTGATGTGTCAGTAAGACTTGAGATAAACAATTTTGAAGGAGGAAAATTTTATTTGGGGGCTCACACTTTCAGAGGTCTCAGTCAATGGACAGTCAGTATTATTCCTCAGGGCTCGATATGACACAGATCACCAAGGTAGAAGGGTGTGATGGACAACAGCAGCTCAAGACATCACACCGGGGAGTAAAGAGAGACTGAACTCAGCTCAATAAATACATGCTACAAAAATATGCCCCCATGACACACCTCCTCCAGCCTACAGTTACCACTTAGTTAATCCCTATCGGGGGACTAATTCACAGATTGGGTTAAGGCTTTCAGAATCCAATCATTTCACCTCTAAACATTCCTGCATTATCTCACACATGAGCTTTTGGAGGACACCTAATATCCAAATGAAAATAACATTATACTAGAAGTCCAGTCTAATACAATAAGACAAGATAAAGAAAGAAAATGTATACAAATTGAAGAAATAAAACTGTCTTTGTTTCCAACACAAAGTGTGGCATCCTTGCACAGGAAGAGAGAAAACTGTTCCCCCTTCCAAGTCCAAGTGGCATGGGCAGCCACCATTTTGACCACACAGGCAAGGTAGGTGGAACTTTGTATCAGACACTCATTACCTATGACACCAGGGCAAATTCAGCAGAAGGTGAGAGGAGGAGCAGTGTAGTCTGCAGGATAGTTAAACCAGAGACACTTGCATCACATGGATTAGTGAAACAACTACCTCTCCCATCCCTCCAAAATAGCAAATCACCAGACTCTGGGAAAACAGTTCAAGACAATTGATCAAACTGTACCTGTGATCAGCAGGGCTGCTTCAAGTCCATATATCAGAATTGGATTTTTTTTCTTCTCTCTTTTAATGTGTGTGTCTGTTCCCAGCAAGTATGGATGTGGACCTGTTTCTTCTTTATACTTGCTTATTTCTTAACTTATTCTTGGACACATGTTTTTCTGTAGATAGTAGTACTCATCACATTACCTGAGGTCAGGGCAGCAAACCCCACTAGTAGTCCACTTCTCTATTACCCACATGCTCCCTACTTACTCACTAGCACTTCTTGCTCTTTCTTTCTCTCCTCTTTTTTTCCTTTCATTTTAGTTTTGTTTTTTCTTTAATTTTGCTTGTTTGTTCTATAATTTTTCATTTTTATTTGTGGTAATTTGAAATTGCAGCAACTGAATATTGTTTATTCATCAAAATTGAGGGCCTGAATGGGAATCTGATGTGATTGTCAAATTTGATAATGCTTGGTTAATTCCAGTCCAGTTATAATCTGATGGTTAATAGAGTTGTTTCCAAAGATTATTTTTAATCCTACCATTCTACTCATAGGTAGTAATTAACATGGTATCAGTTTTAGAAGGAACAAAGTAACCCGATTATCACTGATTATTGTACCCATTAACTGATCATATATTATCTTATGCCTTATTTTGTGAGGTATTAGACATCTCAAAGGCCAATAATTAACCATAGATTAGGAAGACTGCTGTTAATCTCAACCTCTCAAATTGCACCCAGCACTAGTTACTGAAGAGGCAAAACCCTCACAACTCATCAGCATCACCAAATTAATATACCTAAGATGGCCTACAGGCCCACTCCCTAGCCCTGAAAATAAAGCTAAAAGGAAGAAAATCTCACCCATAATTCCCCAGCCAAGGAGTCCACAGATATGGCCCTGGATGAAAGCCTAGAAAAAACTATCAACAACCTGATTATTAAAACAATCAATGAATTAAAAGAAGATACAAGGAAGGAAATCAGAGAACAATTGCAGGAGCTGAGAGTTCAATTTGATAAAAAGATAGACATTCTGAAAAGAGATGTAGCAGAGCTCTTAGAATTGAAAAATATGGTCAACCAAATTAAAAGCTCAATTGAATATATTAATACCAGAGTAGACTCAGTAGAAAATAGAATTTCAGCTCTCAAAGATCAAATATCAGACAATGAAGACAGAATGAGCAATGTTGCATCTAAGGAGGATAAACAAGATAAAAATCTTACTGAGCATGATTAGAACTTCCAAGAAGTTAGGGAAAAGATGAGAAAAAATAATTTGAGATTCAGGGGGACAGGAGAGAACACTGAACAATAAAAGAATGACAGAAAAAGCATTCTCAATGAAATCAACAAGTAAAAGTTCCCCATATCAGAACTGATCCAGAAACTCAAATTGAAGATGTCTATAAGACACCAAATAGACCTAACCAAATGAGAAACCCACCAAGACTCAACATATACAAAATGAATAATAGAGAAATCAAGGAAAGAATTTTAAAAGCTGTAAGAGAAAAACACCAAAACACATTCAGAGGCAGATGAATAAGGATTACAGTGGATTTTTCAGATCTGACATTAAAGGCCAGGTGAGCATGGAATATTTTTCAAATAATGAAAGAAAATAATTTTCAGCCAAAGATACTATACCCTGCAAACTCAGCTTTTTTAAATGTGATGGGGAAATATATTACTTCCATGATAAATTCAAATTAGAAAGATACATGAACACAAAGCCAGCTCTGCAGAGAATACTCAAAGACATACTTCATACGGAGGAACAAGCAAACAACTTCCAAAATCCATAAACAGAAGAAAGTCAATAATAACAAAACTCACTAAAAGATATCCAAGATGGCACAAAATACAGCAAAGATTACAATGCCAGTAATCTGGAATCATATATTTAATCTAACTCAGAATGTGAATGGACTCAATTCCCCAATCAGAAGATATAGATTAGATGACTGGATCAAAAAACAAAATACAAAGTCTAGCTATAGCAAATTGAGCTGCTATAAACATTTATAAAGCCATATCTCTATAATATGCTAATTCTAATTCTTTTGGGAAAATACCCAGGAGGGGATAGCTGGGTCATAAGGTGGTTCCAGCCTTAATTTTTTAAGGAGTCTCCAGACTGCTTTCCAGAGATCTGTATTCCATTTATTGATTGGATTATTTGTGGTTTTAGTGTTTAGCTGTTTTAGCTCTTTGTGTATTCTGGATATTAGCCCTCTGTCCAAGGTGCAGCAAGCAAAGAGTTTCTCCCATTCTGTAGGTTCTCTCTGGTACTCTTGACTAAATCTTTAGCTGTGCAAATGCTTTTTAGTTTAATTGCATCTCATTCATTTATTCTTGACTTTACTGCTTGAGCCATGGGAATTTTGTTAAGGAAGGCCCCGCTGATGCCTATGCCCTATATTGTTGACCCTACTTTTTTTTTTTTTTTTTTAGTAAATTTAAAGCTGCTGGCTTAATATCCAGATCTTTGAACCATTCTGATTTAATTTTTGTGCAGGGCAAAAGGTAAGGATCCAGCTTCAGTTGTCAACACATGGCTATTCAATTTGTCCAACACCATTTGTTGTACAGGCTATCTTTCTTCTACACTATATTTTTGCCCCCTTTATCAAATATCAGCTAGTTGAAGATATGGGGATTTGTCTCAGAATCTTCTATTATATTCCACTGTTCTTTAGTTCTGTTTTGATAACAATACCATGCTGTTGTTACTACGATGGCCTTGTAGTACGATTTCAGGACAGGGACTGAGATCCCCCTACTTCTTCCCTACTGCAGAGCAATGTTTTGGCTAATCTGGGTCTTCTGTTATTCCATACAAAATTGAAAAATGATTTTTCTATATCCATGAAGAATGCCATTGGTATCTTGATGGGGATTGCATTAAATCTGTATAGGGCTTTGGGAAGAATGGCCATTTTTATCATATTGATTATGCCTAACCATGAGCATGGAATGTTTTTCCATCTACTAAGATCTTCTGTAATTTCTTTTTTCGTGTTTGATAGTTTTTGTTGTAGAGGTCCTTAATATCCTTTGTAAGGTTAATGCCCAAGATTTCATTTTTTTGGAGGAGATGGTGAATGGGAGAGATTTCCTAATTTCTTCCTCTGTGGATTTGTTGCTAGAGTAAAGGAAAGCTAGTGACTTACTGGAGATGATCTTGTAGCCAGCCACTTTGCTGAAAACACCTATAAGCTCTAGGATTTTTCTGGCTGAGGTTATTGGGTCTTCTAGGTATAGAATCATGTCATCAGCAAATAGAGATAATTTAACTTCCTCTTTTCCTATACAAATACCTTTGATTTCCTTGTCTTGCCTAATAGCTCTGGCAAGGGTTTCAAGGACTATATTGAACAAGAGTGGGGAAAGTGGACATCCTTTTCTTGTTCCTGAATTTATTGGAAACGCTTTCAGTTTTTCTCCCTTGAGGATCATGTTGGCTATGGGTCTGTCGTAAATGGATCTGACATATTTAAAATATCTTCGCTTGATCCCTGTCTTTTCCAGAGTTTTGAGCATAATGTGGTGTTGAATTTTATCATATGCCTTCTCTGCATCAACTGAGATGATTATATGATTTTTGTTTTTAATTCTGTTTATGTGGTGAATTACATGTATTGATTTGCATATTGTTGAACCAGCCTTGTTTTCCTGGAATGAAGCCCACTTGATCATGATGTATTATCTTTTTAATGTGTTTTTGTATCCGATTAGGTAGAATTTTATTAAGGATTTTTGCATCAATGTTCATCAGGGAAATTGGTCTGTAGTTTTCTTTCCTTGACATGTCTTTGTTGGATTTTCGTATCAGTGTAATATTTGCTTCATAAAATGTGTTTAGGATTGTTCCCACTCTATCAATTTCATGGAAGAGCTTGTAGAGGATTGGTGTTAGTTCTTCTGTGAAAGCTTAGTAGAATTCTGACATATATCCATCTGTTCCTGGGCTTTCCTTTTTTGGAAGAGCTTTGATTGCAGTTTTGATTTCACTATATGTGGTAGGTTCATTTAGATTTTCAATGTCCTCCTGTGTTAATGAGGGGATGTCATATGTGTCCAAGAACCTGTCCATGTCTTCCAGATTATCAAACATGGCAGAGTATAAATTTTCAAAATAGGTTCTGATAATCTTCTGGATTTTGGTTGAATCTGTCATGATATCCCCATTTTCATCTTTGATTTTTTTGATTTGCTTCATTTTGTTCTTCCTTGAGGTTGGCAAAGGGTTTGTCAATCTTGTCTGTTTTATCAAAGAACCAACTTTTTGTTTTGTTAATAATTTGTACTATTTTTTGTTCTCAATTTCATTGATTTCAGCTCTGATTTTAGTTATTTCCTGTCTTCAATAAGCTTTGGGATTAGATTGTTCCTCTTTTTGAAGGTGTCTGAGTTGTAGCAAAGGCTATTTATCTGGACTATTTTTAGATTTTTGATGTATGCACTGAGTGCTATAAATTTACCTCTTAAGAATATCTTCTTATTGTCCCAGAGATTTCAGTGTGTTTTTCCTCATCTCATCCAATTCTAAGAACTTCTTGATTTCTGCTCTCATTGCCTCTTTTATCCATCCTTCATTGAAGAGGGAGTTATTCAGTTTCCAAGTGTTTGAGTAGTTTTTGTTGTTTCTCTTGTTGTTGATTGCTAAGATCATAGCATTATGATCTGACAGAATACATGAGATTATATCCACTTTTTTGTGTTTGCTAAGATTACCTTGGTGAACTAGGATGTGCTCTATTTTAGATAAGGATCCATGAGCCACTGAGAAGAAGGTAAATTCAGCTGTCTTAGGATGGAATATTCTGTAGATGTCTGTTAAGCCCAATTGATTAATAGAGTTGTTCAGTTTGGAGATATCTTTATTGACTTTTTGTTTTGATGATATGTCTAGTGTTGATAGTGGTATGTTGAAGTCCGCCAGTATTATTGTGTTTAGATCAATGAGGGGATTAATGTCCTTAAGTATTTTTCCATATATTTGGGGGGGTTGTAATTGGGGCCCTAAATGTTAATTAATGTTATATCTTCATGGTGAACTGTCCCTTTTAGTATGATAAAGTGACCCTCTTTGTCCTTTCTGACTAGTTTTAGTTGGAAATTAATTTTATCAGAAGTTAATATCACCATGCCACCTTGCTTTTTTTGGTCCACAGGCCTGGTAGACATTTTGCCAACCTTTCACTTTCAGTCTGTGTCTATTTATGAGTGTTAAGTGTGTCTCTTGCTGGCAACATACTGTTGGATTTTGGTTTTTGACCCAATGTGTCAGTCTGTGTCTTTTAATAGGGACTTTAAGACCATTCACATTCAGAGTTAGAATAGATATGGGAGGCTGAGTCTCAGACTTTGTGATTATTACAGAGTTTTGAGTCATGTTGGAAGTCATTTTGTGTATAATGTGGTTATTGATTCACCCTTGTCTAAGGACTTAGGGTATCATTAGCATTTTCTTTTGATTGAAGAATATCCTTGAGAATATTCTGTAGTGCAGGATTTGTGTCCATGTATCTTGCTAACTTGAGTTTATCATTGAAGTATTTAATTTCCTCGTCACATTTAAAGCTGAGTTTTGCAGGTTATATCATCTTTGGCAGGAAATCACTATTTTTCAAAGCTTGAAAGATATTGTTCCAAGCTCTTCTGGCCTTCATTGTTTGATATGAAAAATCCATAATGATCTGAAATGGTTTGCCTCTGAATGTGACTTGGGGCTTTTCTCCACCTGCTTTTAGAATTCTCTCTTTAATTTCTCTGTTATTTATTTTGTATATGATATGTCTTGATGAATTTCTCATTTGTTTAGGCCTGTTTGGTGTTCTATAAGCATCTTGGATATGATATTCCAGATCAATTGTAAGCTAAGGGAAGTTCTCAATTATGATTTCGCTTAAAAGATTCTTAATGCATTTTGTTTGCTGTTTGGTGTTTTCATCTAGGCCAATGATTCTCAGATTATTTCTTCTCATCTCATCAAATTTTATTTGGAAGTTCTGGTCATGTAATGTAAGTTTCTTTCCTTGTTTATCCTCTTTGAACTCAACATTGCTTAGACTATCTTCATTATCTGATGTCCATTATTCAAGAGCTGAAGTTCAATTTTTGGTGGAGTTTACTCTGTTGTTAGTATCTTTCAGTGAAGATTTGATTTGGTTAACCGTGTTTTTCAGTTCTGATAGCTCTGCTACATCTCTTTTCAGGATGTCTAAGTCTTTGTAGAAGTGATCTTTCATCTCATGGAATTGCTCCCTTCTTTCTTTATAAAAGTTATCTCTCATCACTTGAAATTGTTCTCTGATCTCCTCCCTTAATTCTTCTTTCAACTCTTTGATTGAGTTACTAATCATAATGTTGATACAATTTCTTTGGTTTTCATCTAGGGTCCCATCCATGGGATCATTAGGTGTAGGGCAATGAGGTTGAGGAGGTGAATTATTTCCCCTTTTCCTCATTTTCAGGAACAAAGAGTGTGTCTTGGAGTTCAAACTTGTAACTCTTGTAGGGTAATTGGAGCTTCTTATGGTTTTGTTTCATTGTGTTGGGGAGCTAGTTGGGCAACTCAGACATATAGGTGCCAGACCAATCTGAGAAAATGAAAGCCTGTAGGTGCTGGTACTATAGACAGTTTCAACCAAAACAGATATGATGATGACTAGCACCTATGGTAGCAGTTTATTTTGAGAGAGCTCTCACAATATATTATGATAGCAAAGAAGTACCCATTTTGAAGAATGTCTGTTTCTTCAGATAGCAGGGCCTCTGTAAGTAGAAAGAAGAAATGACTAGGAAGTCAAGGAGGTGAGTTGAGGAGGTAAGTTAGAGCACCTGACTTAGAATAAAGAGGAACCAAGGGATTAGGGGGGGAGTAGGTTATTTTATTAGGAATAAGGAAAACATAGAAATGGGGTTCAGGTGGTGTAAAGACTTTGGGTGAGGATGAGAGAGAACCACATATATTTAGGAATTGCCAGAGTACAGGGGAAGAAGAGGTTAGTATAGGGCATGGTTCTCTTTGCCTGCAGGACACTGAGGGCTATTTTGCTATCATGAAGTGTTTTAAGTGTTTTCCTGGTTGGATCCCAACACTATAGAGACAGTAGTTGGGTTCACAAAGACATAGAGACAGTAGGGGGCCAATCACCAATACATACAAACAGATAAATATTTACATCCACCAACACCATATTTAGTATTAACCATAAAGCAAAAAAGGATTAAAATTTTTGAAAAAGTTAGAAGTTGAAAAAATTAAAAATAGTGTAATCCAGCAGGATCCCTGTTTAAAAAAAAAAAAAGAGGCAAACAAAAAACGAAACTAGTTGGGAAATTATGATTTTTTGCCCCCTAGGTCAGCGAGCATGTACCATGGGGGGATGTGTTCAAATAAATCTGCCATCTAGCTGGAGATTCTTAACAGTTGAGTTTGTCAGGGGAAATGCAGTTTGGTTATCTCCAGTTTTCCTAGACGATCTCCTCAAAATTTTCTGTTGCAGAGGGGTAGAAGATCCTGCCCTCTCCCACTTCTTGTGAGGACAGAGTTCAGCACCCCCTGAGCTGCATTCCTGGGCTGACTATTTTCTGCCTGTTCACACTCCAGTATTTCTTGTGCCGGGGGCTCAGAAGTTGTAGACAGTCTAATTGATCCTAGAAAGCTGTATAGGGCTCTGGTTGCTGCAAGGAGAGTGGCCAGGCTGAAACGCGCTTCCCTGGGATCACCGATGTCCCACTTTCGGTGTCTTATGATCTTCAGAAGCCCCAAGAGCTGCTCTGTGGGGTTGACAGAAACCTGGGGAGGGAAGATGTGTGTGAGGGTCCAGATTGTGCCAGTGTTTATGTGGTTCTCAATTGCAAGCACTAGGGGGCGCCCACCTGAAGAGTTCAGGACCTATGGAGCCTTGGCTATGCACAAGGAGCGGATGCTAAGGAAGAGCCCAGCCTGCCCCTTCTGATCAAAGGTTTCTGAGGCTAATGGCAGACCTTGCCTTGTTAGAGTTACCTGCAGTTTTTAGGGCATCTGAGGCAAGTGGTCCCCTTGAGAGGGATGTGCCCTACTATGCCGAGATCTATTCACAGACTTCTCCTATTTGGGCATGTAAGGGAGTGGGCAGGAGGTCAACTGTCTGAAAGATCTGTGAGGGGATTCGAAGTCCCACACAGCCCCCAGGGCAGACAGCGAGGTTGTGAGGCGGGGGGCAGTAAATTCTGTTTTTCTGTCTATGGAGGCTGGGATCCCAAGTCCATGCTTAAACGATGGATCTGGTTTCATTGTCAGCATCCAGCAATGGTGGGCAGAGCCCACCGGCTCTGATGCACTGGCAGCAGTAGGTTCGTTGTTGCAAGAGACTAGTTAAAGGGCTTGAGACTCAGCTCTTGCAAACTGTGAGTACAGGTGGAAGGGTGTTGTTCTCCGTGACTGAGTTAAGGTTCTTGTGCTGTTTCCTCACCTCCCCCAGCTGTGGAGCCAGCAGCAAAGGAGCTGGAGAGGGGAATTTCAGCACCACTCAGTCCACTGGGTAGAGGCCAAGTTGCAGGGAGGTAAATTCTGCTTTTCTGACCGTGGAGACTGAGGCCCCAAGTCCATGCTTAAACTATGGGTCTGGCTTCACTTTTGATGTGTGAGAGTCCCACCCCACCCTCAGGGAAACCTCAAAATGACTGGTGGTGCCAGGCAGCTGTCGTGCGGCTATAGGTTCCCTATTGCTAGCGATTAATACCCAGAGCTATAGAATCAGCTCTTGCAATTTTTTTTCTTTTCTTCTTTTTATTAAATGAATATGGAGTTACATTTGAGGGGAAAACATTATCAAAGATTCAAGAACAAATGTGTATATACACGGCTAATGCCGTGTCATGGGTGCCCAGCTCGGGTTCCTCATGTTGCTGTTTTCCCCAGAAGAACCCCTGAGTTAAATGAATGGGATGCAATTAAACTAAAAAATTTTGCACAGCTAAAGATCTAGTCAAGAGCATCAAGAGAGAACCTACAGAACGGGAGAAAACCTTTGCCTGCTACACCTCGGACAGAAGGCTAATATCCAGAATATACAAAGAATTAAAGAAACTAAACACCAAAATCACAAATAATCCAATCAATAAATGGGCTTTGAATCTAAAAAGAAATTTCTCACCTGTGGAAGTCCAAAAAGCCCATAAATATATGAGAAAATTCTCTATATCATTAGCTATAAAGGAAATGCAAATCAAAATTTCAATGAGATACCACCTCACTCCTGTTAGAGTGGCAAAAATGAAAAATTCAAACAACAACAGATGCTGGAGGGGATGTGGGAAAAGAGGAACCCTGTCACACTGCTGGTGGGACTGCAAACTGGTTCAGCCACTCTGGAAAGTTGTGTGGAGAATCCTCAAACTTTAGCTCTTGCAAATTATGAGTGAGCAGGTTAGAGGGCACAGCTTGTAGCTCACTGGGACCAGGTTAGGACACTTGGTTAGGATACTTGCACCATTTCCTTCCCTCTGGTGTATCTCCCCTTCCTCCAGCTGTGGAGCCCATAGAGCGGGTGGCACGAGAGATTTGTCATTTATATTCTGTACTGCACCACTTTATTCCTTTGGTGTTAAAAAATTAGTGGGGGCGGGGTAGAGCTTTGTCCTACTGTAGGATACCACCTCCACTCCTGCAGCATGAAGTGTTTCTCAGGAGTGTCTCGGAGTCACTGGTGGGGGGGTGGTCACCATGTTCAGTCCTCTGGCTTTCATTTATTCTTGACTTTACTGTTTGCACCATGGGAGTTTTGTTAAGGAAGGCACTGCCAATCCCTATGTCCCCCTATGTCCTGTAGTGTTGATCCTACTTCTTTTTCTAGTAAATTTAAAGTTGCTGGCTTAATATCCAGATCTTTGGACCAGTCTGATTTAATTTTTGCACAGAGCGAAAGGTAAGGATCCAGCTTCAGTTGTCTACACATGGCTGCCCAATTTGTCCAACAATATTTGTTGAACAGGCTATCTTTCTTCCACACTTTGTTTTTGCCCCCTTTATCAACTATCAGATACTTAAAGATATGGGGGTTTGTCAGTCTTCAATTCTGTTTTGATACCAATACCATGCTGTTTTTGTTACTATGGCCCTGTAGTATAATTTCATTTCAGGAATTGAGATACCCCCTACTTATTCCTTCCTGCAGAGTAATATTTTGGCTAATCTGGGTCTTCTATTATTCCATTCGAAACTGAGAATTGCTTATTCTATATCCATGAAGAATGCCATTGGCATCTTGATGGGGATCAATGAGCTAGGAATAAAACCAGCTACCTTGCAACTGATGGAAGACAAATTAGGTCCAACACTTCAGCAATTGGAAGTAGGCAAAGACTTTCTCAACATGTCTCCTAAAGTGAAGGAAGTAAAGTCAAAAATCAGCAAATGGGATGCCATAAAACTAAAAAGCTTTTGCATTGCTGAGGAACCAAACAAAAGAGTCAAGAGGTTTCCTACAGAAATGGAGAGAATCATGGGCTATGATTCCTCTGACAGGGGACTCATACCCAGAATCTAGAAAATCCTCACAAACCTCAACTACAAAAACACCAACAGCCCAATTAATAAATGGGCCAAAGAGCTAAATAGAAACTTCTCAAGAGAGGACATTGATCAAGCCAATGAACACATGAGAAAGTGCTCTAAATCACTAGTAATCAGAGAATTGCAAATGAAAACCACATTAAGATATCACTTTACTCCAGTCAGAATGGCAAAAATGAAGAAAACAAACAATAATAGATGCTGGAGGGGATGTGGAGAGATAGGCACACTAGCACACTGTTAGTGGAGCTGCAGACTGGTACAGCCCCTTTGGAAAGCAGTGTGGAAAATCCTCAAAAAACTAGGGATAATCCCACCATATGATCCTGCTATTTCTCTCCTGGGTATTTTTCCAGGTGATTTTAAGTCAGCACATTACAGGGATACAGCAATATCTATGTTCATAGCAGCTCAATTTAAAATAGTTAAATGATGGAAACAACCCAGTTGTCCCTCACTGGATGAATGAATCCAAAAACTGTGGTACATATACACCATGGAGTTCTACTCAGCAATTAGAAACAATGATATTGCAGCCTTTGAAGGCAAATGGATGGCTATGGAAGAAATTATGCTGAGTGAAATCAGCATAACTCAAAGAACAAAGTGTCGAATGTCTTCACTCATCTGTGAACGCTGGAGCTAGACCCTGGCATTGAGAAAGGAGGTCTAGTATCATGTTTTAAATCCGGATAAGGTGTAATGTCATACAACCTAATACATTTTTGGAGATATTTTGGGAAGGGGAGGGGAGGGATAAGGGTGTGTAATTGGGGGGAGATCTTGGGGGTAAATCTAATTTTCAGAATATATATATATATATAATTATTTCATTAGAATTAGAAGCTTGTGTGATTGTTCAACAAATAAATTTCTGAATTTTAAAAAACAACTAGGGTTGGAATTATCTTATGGCCCAGTTATCCCACTGCTTGGTATTTCCTCAACAGAGCTAGAATCAACACACTACAGAGACACAGCTACATCAACATTATAGAAACTCAGTTTATAATAGCTGAATTATGGAACCAACCTAGATGCCCCTCGAAGGATGAATGGATTCATAAATTGTGATATATATATACTCAATAGAGTTCTATTCCACTACTGGAGTGAACAATAACATGGCATTTGCAGCCAAATGGATGAAATGGAAAAAAAAATATTCTGAGTGAAATATCCCAAACTCAGAGACTTAAGTGCCAAATGTTTTCTCTCACATGTGGAAGCTAGTATAAAACCTAAAACAGGATGATAGACAGCTGAGTTTAGGTAATAAATTCACCATAGTTGAATCTCCACAAAAGTAGGGTGAACCATACCTAGGAAGGTGGGGTGAGAAGGGAGAGAGGCAGAAAGGGAAGGCAGAGGGACAAGGGGGATTATCAATACAATGGGTAATACTTAATTCCCATTAGAATTCTAGCTGTACACAGACAGGCAGAGGTCTTTAGAGATGTCAACATTTATTATACATGTATATATTCATTTCAAATTATAGGATGGTGAAATTGCAGAGGGGACATGAGCTCGGAGAATTGATGAAGGGTGGTAGCTCCTGGTCTAGGATTGATCTCAACTTACTATCTCACTATGTCAATATCCGTGTATGCATAACTATGTAACAATTCCATCCAAACTAATAAAAATTTTTAAAAAAATATTTTGAGGAACCGATATCTTAATGAGTCTTCAAATCTGTAAACGAGAAGTATCTCTCCAATAATGTAGTTTTTTTCTCTTTTCTTTAGTCATTTTTATACATTTCTTAATACAGATCCGGCACATATTGTTAGGCATGTGTCTCAGTTTTTCCTTGAGTATAATTTTAAATAGTAATGTTTTTAAATTTTCAAACTGTAATCATTTGTTGTTAGTAAATAGGAAAACTAACTTAGTATATTGATCTTTTATTCTGTGACCTTGGTATAGTCTCTCATTCTAGTTTCTTTTGAAAATTCTTTGAAATTTTCTATATTTTCATGCTATCTGTAAATATACACAATTTTATTTTTTCTTCTAATCTATATGACTTTATTTTCTGTTACTATTAAGAGTTCCAGTATGATGTTGAATAAGAGTGGTGAGAAGGGACATAACACTAAGCAATAATTGATGTTCATGTTCATGACTGGTGGCTATCAGATTCAAAATCCATGAATGTTTTTAATAGCATCTATATAGAACTGTCCCACACCCAGGTATCAAGTACAGTTAATTACATCTCTTTTCGTTTTTAAACACTGCCATCATAGGAAAATAAACCTTAAAGCTTGAAAAATATTTACATGTGCTATTAAAAAATGAATCCGTTTAAAAATTTTTAAAAAGTATGTGTAATTTCTGATGAAATTTCAGTGAACCTACAACTGCTCAAAACTAATTTTCTTATTTTAAAAAATCATAAGAGATATACAGGGTCAGGAAGCTGGATGACCCAGGGCCTTACAGCTGGAGCTAAGGTCCAAAGTGACTGAGATTAAGGTAAGGTGGAATGGTCAAAGCATTTTGAATATAGCCTGATGTGGATTTTAAACAAGATTACACATATGTTGAACAGAAGTGACTAGTGTTAGACTTATTTATGATTTCATAACTCCAAGAAAATCACTTTAAGCATACACAAATTTCATTTTTCTTCGCAGTGAAGATGATAATATGTAAATCAAGAAGCTTTGAAAATATAGCATAATATGTAAAGGGTTCACACAGTACCTATCAGACACATAGTAGTGTACAATATGCTTTTTATTTTTTTTTATAATGAGAGTATTAACCACGCTGAAGTGCTTTTAAATAAATCTAGAAATGAATGAAATAGCTGGTAGAAACCATTATTACTTTTGAATTGCTACTACACAAAGTCTTATTTTAAAAACTCTGGTGAAAGAGGAATCAAATTCAAAAACCAAAATACATAAAATGATTCAAATAAAAAAATGAGTCATTAGCTCAGTTCTCTGAGGAAAACTTAACATCTATAGAGTTTGTATTGTTTAAAAAGAAATAACAGGGCTGGAGAGGTGGCTCAGTGGTAAAGCACTTGCCAGGCATGTGTGAGGACCTGGGTTCAATCCCCAGCACCACATACACAAAGAGGTGGAGGAAAAAAAAACATTAAAAAAATAAAACTGACCCCTTTTTTTAAAATAAAATAAAATTTATGAAAAAAAAGAAATTATAGATTAAATGATCTTTCAACTAAAAATGTAATTTTACAGAATTAAATGATTGTGTACATAATATTTGAATTCTCAGGGGGGTAAAGAGTATGCTACATTGTTGATTTTTCTCCCTAGATCACTCCTATCTTCCCTCGCTCTTCCATCACCCTGTCCCTCCTTACCCCTATATGACTATGGTTCCCCTAGATTATGTGTTGCTAGGCCCTTGGTGGGTCCAATACATGAGTTAGACTACCTTTCACCTAGGCCTGGGTTTAGCTCCAGCCTCCACAAATGAGTAAAAACATTCTAGCCATGGCTAAAAATTGTGGAATGCTTCGTGAATTTGTAAGTCATCCTTGCACAAAGGCCATGCTAATCTTCTCTCTATTGTTCCAATTTTAGTATACGTGTGGCTGAAGTGAGCACATTTCACATCTTTAAATTCATTTAAAGTGTAACTTTCTCTGAGAAGCTTCCTCAAGTTCCTGTTGGTTTAGAAATTGCAGCAGTGTCAATCTATATCATGGCATCAATAAATGGGTTTATCAAAACACTAATCAAGCTAGTCTTTAAATGCTGGACCACATCGTTGTGCATCAAGTCACTTAGGGAAGGAAATCTTAGCAAAACACTGTCTCAAAACAAAAATTGTAAAAAAAGACTGGGGATGTGGCTCAGTAGTTAAATAAACACTGCTGGGTTCAATCCCTGATATTATACCAGAAATATATATGTGCACACATGCGCACGCGCACACACACACACACACACACACACACGGAATATCAGCAGAATAGAGGAAGGGCACTGGGGAAAGGAAAGAATGGAGGTCAGAGAAGGAAGAAGTTCTAGAGATTGAGGTGGAGCAAACTATCCTCCATGCTTGTTTGTCAAAATGTACAGCAGTATTATGTATAACTATAATGCACTAATAAAAACATTAAATAAAGATGTTAAAAGAAGTCATTCAGATTGATGGAAAATGATACCTTGTGGAAATGTGGGCCTGTAAACAGAATAGAGATTGCCACAGAAATAAAAAGTTCATGAACAAACATGAGAGCTTTTATATTAATTGTTTTTTAAAATAGATTAATATAACCATTTTATGGAATATTAACCGAATCCCCCAAACTAAAATATCCAATTATTTTCAATAAACAAACAAAGAAAATAAAAAGGAAAAGAAACATAAATAACCAAAAGAAATGTAAAAAAGAAAGGAAAACTAAAAAACCTACAGTACTCATAAGAAAATATAGCAAGGTGATATGTTTAAAATAACCATACCAAAAGTTACATCAATGTAAGTGGTATACCCATCCTTATCCCTCCCTTCCCCTTCCCACAATATCTCTAAAAAAGTATTATGTTGTATAACATTACACCTTATCTGGATTTAACACTGATACTAGACCACCTCTCTCAATGGCCAGCGTCTACTTCCAGCCTCCACAGATGAGTGGAGACATTCGACCCTTGGTTCTCTGGGTTAAGCTGATTTTATTTAGCATAATTTCTTCCATAGCCATCCATTTACCTTCAAAGGCTGCACTTTTAACTGTGGGAACTTCCAATGAGGAAAAGGCTAGGCAAATTCAAGACTCTGGAAGGTCATCGTACCTATAGGAGAATAGGATAAGAATTATATAGAACAAAGTGAAGTCCAAGACATGGCTAGAGCCAACCTTTCAAGCATTAGAGATCTTACTAAGGAATTTGAAATCAGTAAGGTTTTATTTCAAATGAGAGTTTCTAGTTCAGCAAAAATCTCAACAAACTATTCAGAAATGAAATCCAACAATATACAAGAACAGTTATATACCATGACCAGCTAAGATATATCCTAGATATGTGAGGCTGGCTAAACATTCAAATATAAAGTAATGCAATACATTAAACCAAAGCAAAAAGACAAAAACTACTTGATGTATCAATAATTGCAGCTGAAGCATTTTTAAAGTTCAGTTCTTTTTGATTTAAAAAATGCTCCATAAACTGTAAATAGAGGAAATTTCTAATCTTAATAAAGAATATCTACAAAATAGCCTATAACTGATATCAATCTCAGCAATGGGAAACCAGATGTCTTCCTTATAAGATAAGGAACAAGGCAAGATGGTATCGCTTATCTTCACTTTTCAACATTGTACTAGTAGTGCTTGCAAACACAATTAGGCAAAATATAGAGAGAAATATGCATTAGTGAAATGAATCAATTTTTTTGCAAATGACATGATAATCTATACAGACATTCCAAAATATCTTCAAAAATCTGGAACTAATGAATGATTAGAGCAAAACTGCAGGACACAAGATAATGTTCAAATAGCCTTCACTTTTTTATGTACCAGCCAAAAATGAGAAAATGCTGAAATTAAGTATGTAATACCATTTTCTTTAGTACTTCCAAAAATGGAATATTTAAGTTTATATTAACATAATAGGTTACAAGAGTTATACAAGGAAACTATCAAAGTTTGAATGAACAAACAAGTAAATGAAGAACACCATCTGTTCATGGAACGAAAGACTCAACAGCAGTGTCAACATCCCAATTCTACCCAGCTTGATCTTCATAACAAATGCAATTCCAATCAAAATCCTGTCTTTATTTGGTAGATGTTGACAAACTAATTCTGAGCTTCATATGTTGAGGCAAAAGACTCAGAATGAGGAACCCCACACTGCGAGGAAAAATTAAAATGGGCAATTAACAAAACCTAACTTCAAGATATAATAAAGCTAGAAGCTGAGCATCATGGTGCATGCCTGTCATCCTAACAGTTCAGGAAACAGAGGCAGGAGGATCACAAGTAAAAAGCCAGCCTCAGCAACTTAGCTGGGCCCTAAGCAACTTAGTGAGATACTATCTCAAAATAAAAATTAAAAAGTGGGGCTGGAGTGGTGGCTCAGCAGTTTTGGCGCTTGCCTGGCAATCACGAGGACCCGGGTTCAAACCCCAGCACCACATACACAACTGAGTGTTGGAGCAGCTAAGGCCATGTGAAAACTAAATAAAGTTGTTTCTCTCTTTCTCTCTCTCTCTCTCTGTCCCTCTCTCTTTAAAAAAAAAAAATTAAAAAGGGTTGGGGATGTTGCTCAGTGGTTAACCACCCCTGGGTCCAATCTTTGGTACTCCCAACACACACACACAAAAAAAGAAAGGAAGAAAGAAAGAAAAGAAAAGAAAGGAAAACAGAATAAGGCTATCAAATTAAGACGAATTGGAAAAGTAAATCAAAGGATACAAAAGATGTCAACCACCTTAGAGATGGACAGTTCCTTATGAATCTAAACACACTTCCCGTACAGACAAGCACCTGGGCACCTTGGAGTTTATCCAAACGACCCAAAAATGTATCCCTCACCAAAAGAGGTTCTCAAATGCTCGTACAATCTTTGTTCATAATTGCCAAAATACAGAAGCAACCAATATGTTTTTCAGCATATGAATGGGTAAATGCACAGACCTCTATTCAGACAGTGAAATATTATTGAATAATTACAAAGAAACAAGCTGGGCTGGAGCAGTGGCTCAGCAGTTATAGTACTTGGTTACGGTGCTTGCCTGGCATGCTCAAGGACACAGGTTCAAACCCCAGCACCATGTACACAACAGAGTGTTGGAGCAACAAAGGTCACATGAAAAACTAAATAAAGTTGATTCTCTCTCTCTCTCATTGTCTCTCTGTCTTAAAAAAAAAAAAAAGAAAGAAAGAAAGAAGAAAGAAAGACAAAGAAATGAGCTACTGAGCCATAAAAAGACATGGAGGAAGCTTCAGTATATAGACCCAAGTGAGAGAATCCAGTCTGAAAACTCTACATGCAGTACAGTTCACATTATATGACTTTCCAGAAAGTGCAACACTTGGAAAAACTAAAAATGTCATTAGTTTTCAGGGCTTGGAGGGAGGGATGGATGA
This sequence comes from Aplodontia rufa, assembly GCA_004027875.1. Classification (NCBI taxonomy): domain Eukaryota; kingdom Metazoa; phylum Chordata; class Mammalia; order Rodentia; family Aplodontiidae; genus Aplodontia; species Aplodontia rufa. Next base: position 19,770 of record PVKS010022902.1, read on the forward strand.
CCAGCTGGAACAGAGAGCATTTTTTGTGTGCTTAGTGAAATTCTGTAGGATATTATAACAGAGATGAACATGATTGCACATTTTTCCAAGTCCACATAAAGCACAACACCAAGAGCCAGGAAAGAGCCCTGATATAAGAAAAGGAACTTTGGATGGTATTGTTGTGTCATTACTGATCATCATTTGTAAAGTGAACTGAGATGTTATGGAAGTGAAGGAGTTCTGCTATGGTTTAATGGTGTCCTCTAAGCTTTGTGTGTTAGAAATAATTCATCAGAGTTGACAGGTGTGCCCTAAAGCAGGGATTAATCCTCTGGATTAGTATTGCTATCCTGAAAGTGGGTTAGCTATCACAGGAGTTGGGTCCTGATAAGGTGACCTCAGGCTCCCCTTTCTGTCTCATTCTCACCCTCTCCTGCCCTTCTGCTTTCACCAGAAAGCTGCTGGCTTCAGCAGCCAGACCATCCACAGATACTAGTGCCATACTCTTGAGTTTCACAGCTTCCAGAACCAGGAGCTAATTAACCTCCATTCTGCATGAATTCACCAGTCTCAGTTATTCTGTTAGAGCAGTGAAATATAGACTAAGGCAGGGGTGGAGACTACCTTCTAAAAAATTAAAACATAAATAACTGAATCAGAATTAAGTAAAATAAATTTTACTCTGGATTAAATAAATGATTTCACAGGAAATTATTGATTACCAAAAGTCTAAATATTTTCATTACTTTCTATTTAATGTGTGATTTTTAAAGCATGTGGATATAGTTATTCTTTTTTTTCTTTGGTTCAACATAGTCTTACATATTGGAAAGAATCACTGTTACATATTTATGCAGACATGGACATTGACAAAGTAATTTAAGCCACATCCTAGTCCAGGATATCACCACCTTTACCCATTCCCTGATTTTTTATCTCTTCTGTAATGAGCATATACATGTATTGATAACCCTCCTTTTCCCTCCCTCTCATTCTTGATCCCTCCCTTCTCCCCTACTTTCATAGCTGTGGTTCCCCCACTTTATGTGATACTTCAACTTTCGTTGGTGTATTAATTAAACTTAGCTAACTTTCATCCAACCAATCTTAGGTTTACTCTAGCTTCCACTTATGAGAGAAAAACATCTTATTTTGTTATTTTGCTTCGTTTCATTCTTTCTTTGGTGAGGTTGGCCTGGAGTCTGGTAATTTTATTTATTTTTTTTTGAAGAATAAAATCTTTGGTTCATTAATTCTTTGTATAGTATTTTTGTTCTTATCGTTCTTAATTTCATTAATTTCCAATCTGATCAAGATTATTTCCTGCATTCTGATGGATTTGGAATTGGATTGTTCCTCCTATTATAGGATTTGAAGTGGAGCATAAGTTTATTTATTTGAACTTTTGCCTGATTTTTGATGAGGGCCCTCAGTGCTGTAAATTTACCTCATGCATATGTGGGGAGCTGGATTGTCCCCCGGGAGCCGAGCAGCGGGAGGGTGAGTGCCGATGGCTGGAAACTGGGCCCCTCCTCGTCCGGAGACCCCTTCCCTCCCAGCCAGGGAAATGAGGTAACCACACCCAGCTGATGGCAGCCCAGAATCAGTTTATTACTAAGGCACACGGGTTTTTATAGGGGAGGAGGGGAGACAGCCAAGGAATCAAAAATCCTTCTAAGGGAGTTGCCAGGTGTTATGTAGATTTCAGTACAGACAAAAGTTAGGAACATTCTGTGGTCAATACATTCTGACCCACCCTGTTTGACCTTTTGCATCAATAATTAGCAAGATTAACAAAGCACGACCTAGCACCCCTCCTGAAGGAACTTATACAAATAGTAACAAGATCGCTCAGGGCAGCTGATGAAACGGAGTGGAGGTCAGACGGAAGGTCAGACCCCAACAGCATATGCTTTCATACTGTCCCAGAGATTTTGGTATGTTGTGTCAGCATTCTCATTTGTTTCCAAGAATCTCTTGATTTCCATTCTCATTTCCTCTTTGATCCATTCTTCCTTTAGGAAGATATTATTCTATCTCCATTTATTTATATACTTTCGCTAATTTTTCTTTCTGTTAATTGCTAGGATCATACCACTATGGTCTGATAGGATACATGGGGTTATATCAACTATTTTATATTTGCTAAGATTTCCTTTCTGAACTAGGATATGATCTATTTTGGATAAGGATACATGTGCTGCTGAGAAGAAGGTGAGCTCAGCTGATTTGGGATGGTGTATTCCATAAATGTCTTTTAAGTTAAATTAATTGATAGAGTTGTTTAGGTTAGAGATATCTTTATTAACTTTTTGCTTTGATGATCTGTCTATTGTTAATAATGGTGTGATAAAATCCCAGTATTATTGTGCTGAGGTTGATAAGTGGTTTAAAGTCCTTGAGTACTTTTTCCACATATTTATAAGGCTTGTAGTTAGGGGCATAAATGTTAACTTTTGTTACATCTTCTTGATGTAATGCTCCTTTTACTACGATGTAGTGATCTTTTTATGTCTTCTGACTAAATTTTAATTGAAATTTACTTTGTTAGATGTAAGTATAGCAACACCAGCTTGATTTCTTGGGCCATATGTCTGGTAGCATTTTTGTCAAACTTTCATCTTCAATCTGTGTCTATCTTTGGCTGTGAGGTGTGTCTTCTGTAAGTAGCATATACTTGGACTTTGTTTTTTGATCCACTCTGTTATCTGTGACTTTTGATTGATGCATTTAGTCCATTCACATTCAGTGTTAAAATATATATGTGATTTGGTTTCCTGGCATTGTGACCTTTGCTTTATTTTCTGTCATCTTAGATATCTTTTAGTGACTTATGCTATTCTTGAATTTCTTCTGATTGTGGGATTTGGGAGTTGTTAGCTTGTTCCTCTGTTTGAAGTTTTTCTTTGAGTATTTTCTGTAGAGCTGGTTTTGTGTTTATGTATGTTGCTAGTCACTTCTTATCTTGGAAAGTTTTTATTTTCCCATAAAATTTGAAGCTGAGTTTTGCTGGGTATAGTAATTTTGGATGATACTCATTTTCTTTCAACATTTGAAAAATTTTGTTCCGTGCTCTTCTTGCCTTTATGGTCTGAGTTGAGAAATCCATAATATTCCTTATTGGTTTGCCTCTGAATGTGAGTTGTGTTTTTCTCTTACTACTTTTAATATTATATCCTTCTTTTCTCTGTTATTCATTTCAAACATGTATCTTAGTGAGTTTCTCATTTGGTTAGGTCTATTTGGTGTCCTATTGGCCTCTTGCATATGAATTTCTGGATCTATTCTGATATGGGGGAAATTTTCTTTGACTCTCTCATTGAGAAGGTTCTTTATGCTGTTCATTTGCTGTTCATTGTTCTCCCCTATCCCAGTTACTCTCATGTTATTTCTTCTGATCTACTCCCAAAATTTTTTGGAAATTATGATCATACTCAGGAAGTGTTTTGTTCTTGTCTATCCTCCTTACATTCAAGATCACTCAGCCTGCCTTCATTATCTGGTGTTCTTTCTTGGAGAGCTGAATTTCTATATTCTACTGAGTTTACTGTATTAATATTTTCCATTGAGCTTTTAATTTGATTGACTGTATTTTTCAAATCTAAAAGTTCTGCTATGTCTCTTTTCAGAATGTCTATATCTTTATAAATTTGTTTTTCAGCTCTTGAAATTTCTCTCATTTCCTTCTTTAAGTCTTCTTTTGATTCTTTGATTCTTTTAATAACCAGATTATTGACACTTTTTCTTGGTTTTCACCCAACACCCTATCTGTGGACTCCTTGGCTGGGGAGTTGTGCATTTGAGGAGGAGAATTACTTGTATTTTTCCTAATTTTCAGTGCTGGGGAGAGGGGCCTGAGACTCCCCTCCTTAGTTGTTTTACTTTGGGGATTTGTTGATGAGTTGTGTGGTTTTGTTCTCTTTAGAAACTTGGGTTGGAGAGCAATTTGGAAAGTTGAGATCAACAGCAGGCTCCCCAACTTGTGATTAATTATTGGTTTGTACAATTTATAATACCTCACAATATAAGGCAAAAGAGACAAAAAAAGCAATCAATGTGTATAAAAAAAACAGCATTAACCTGGTTATTTTTTTTCCTTCTATGTTACATTGCTAAACACCTATTAGAGCAATGGTAGGAATAGTAACTATCTTTAGTTAAAATGCTATTGACTGTCAGGCTATATCTACATTAAAAGAAAAACATTCATTATCAAATTTGGCATTCACATCAGATTTCCAATTATGCCCTCAATAAGGATGAAGGGTGAATACAATCTGTCATATGTCCAGATGGAGCTAATTTATTTTAAGCCTACAGACACCTGAGAGTAAAGGAATGAGATAGGAAGTTAGAAAAAGACTTTTGATTATGGAGTGAGAACAGAGAAAGAAAAGAGATGCTGTAAAAAATATTCTGATTACAGAAAAAAGGAGAGAAAGAGGGAGAGGGAGGGACTGGGGTAATGATGTTGAGCTGGGGGTGAGAGAAGAATAGGGTTTAGCTGTTGTCTTAGAATAGGAGAGATGGGGGTAATAGAGAAATGAACTACTAAGGAGCAATACAGCATAAAAATAAAAAATGCTGGCCAGGAGCCCTGGCATCAGGTGACGTGGAGAATACTAATCTTCACATTAAAGCAAATGTTCAAGGGAAAATTAAGAAATAAGTAAGGTGTAAGAATAAACAAATCCACAGCGACATCACTTAAAACAAACACACAAACACACATATACAAAAAAAGAAAGAAAGAAAGAAAGAAAAGAAAAGAAAAGAAAAAAAGCTATAGACAAGGAAAAAGTCAGTCTAACATATAGTCTTGGCACGCCCTCTGCTGGACACAAGTAAAGTCCAACCAATTATCCTGGATTGTCCCACAAGCTGGAGGCTTGTGATCTGAGGAGGGGTAGGGGAAGTTCGGACTCTTTCACTCCCTCTTTCCAACCATCTCTGGTTTAAATGTTCTCAGTGCTACACAGCTCCAGGCCCCTGTTTCCCATTCAGCTGAAGTTGCCCTCTGATTGTAGGGGGATCCAGGAGATAGTAGTGAGGGTCTAAAACAAAGTTCCACCTTGCCTTGTCTGTATGCTCAAATTGGCTGCAGCCCACCCTAATTTCGCTGCAAGGGAAACAATATCCTCTTATCAAAAGTGGAGATGTCAGAGTTGTCCCACTTGAAGCCCAGAGCAGAGCTCCTCTTTGCACTCTGCCTATTCACAGCAACTGTAGGCCCCGGACAGGATTGTGGGGAAATCTGCTTTAGTTTTCCAAGTCCAATTCCCTGCCTGTTTGTCAGAAATCGCTACAGCCTGACCTCCTTATAGGTGGGAAGGGGAATCTCCCCACCTCCTCAGCACAGATGCCGAGGGGACCCCATTTCAGCATGACACAGCTTTTCTTCATGAAGTTGGTCTTTGCATGGCTGAAGGTATCAGACTGAGTCAATCAATCAGTGTCCCCCACTTCTATATTGATTGAGGGGCTATGGTGGTCACTGATGGCTGTCTGGGTCTGAATTAGTTACTCTTTTCTGCTTGTTACACCCAAGTCTCTGAGTTATTGATCTGTCACTGACCTGCATTGTGTTCAGCAAATCTTTTCCATTACATGCAAGTTATAGGAAGGTAGTTTTCCTGACATTTCTTCATTTCAAGTCAAACAGAATGATCAGACACCAATTCCCTGCAGTCTGCAATCTTCCTGTCATTTGATTCTTGTTATTCTTATGAAGTCTGTGATCTTTGCACTTTATTGTGCTATTTAGACCAATGATATTTTATAAAATTATTGGTAAGATCAATTTTGGCATTTTGCTCTTTTACCATATGTTTTATATGTTGTTTATTCTTTGTCCATTTTTATCCCTTCTTTTGGATCAGTTTTGGTTTTTTATCTCCTTTGTTCACTTATTGGGCATAATTTTTACATTTTGTAACTTACACATTAGAATTTTAACTAGTTACAATCAATCATCAAGTGATTGTACTGATTTATATAATTTATCAAAATTTAGCATATTGAACTACCCTTTCTAGCCATTGTGGTACTACAGTCAAACAACATGTGTGTAAAACCCCATGATATGGTGATATTCCTGTTGTCTTAATCATGTATAATTTAAAGAAAATCAAATTTAAAAACTTAAATATTTCCCCATGCATTTACTGTTTCTCATAATGTTTGGTTGTATCAACCTATATTTTCATGGAGGATTATTGTTCATGAGTCTGAATGACTTCCTTTAACTTTGTGCAACAAGAATCTAATTATATGAATTCTACTTTAATATGATTTAAAAAATTGATTTGCATTTTTATTTGGAAGGGTTTTTTCCATGTACAGAACTATAGTTTAGTAATATTTTCTTCAAACAGTAAACGTATTTATTCACTGTCTCTTGAGTTTCCCTATTCCATACAAGACATTTGATAACACATTATCTTATCCTTCTTTTAACACTTTTTCTGTTTTGTTGACTTTAAATGACTTGTTTTGGAGGAACATGGCACCCACCCCACCACCAGTAATGCTGAGACACTCTTGAGTATAACTTCATGCTGCAGGATTTGGAGATGGTATCCAATGGTAGGACCAGGCTCTTGGGGTGTGGGATCATTACCCCCCTAATTCTTTAACACCAAAGGAAAAGAGCTTTCCATTAATGAATCTAAATAACAGTTGATTGGATTGCTGCCTGCTCCACAGCCAGGGGACAGGGAGCTATCCCAGAGGGGAAGAAACAAGGCATAAGTATTCTACCTTGGACACTGCTGAGAACACCTTATCAGACTCCCGTGCTCACAGTTTGTAACAGCTGATTCTCAAGCTCTGGGAATGATCTACTCTATCGCAATAGCAAATCTACAGCTGTTCTTCTGTGCCACTCAGCTGGCCGGCTCTGCCCACCATTTTGAGATTTCCCTGAGGGCAGGGCTGGTCACTACCTCATCAAAAGTGAAATCAGACCCATCATTTATGCACAGGCTAGGGACCCCAGTCTCCATGAACAGAGAAGCAAATCTAAGCACTCTGTGTCCTAGCCATCTGCCCAGGGGGCTGTGTGTGTTGGGGAACGCACTCTCCAGCTCATGGGACATACTAGTGGTGGCCTCCTGCCTGCCCTCTTACACACCCAAATGGGAGGAGTCTGTGAATGGAACTCAGCTCAGTAGGGCATATTATTTTACCAAGGTGGCCACTTCCTTCTGTTTCTCAAAAAGCTGCCTGTAACTCTTCAAAAACGCAGGGACTGACATCAGTCTCAGGAACCTTTGAACAAAAGAGGCAGCCTGGGCTCTCTTTCAGCCTCAGAGCTCTGTGCATAGATAAGTCTCCATAGGTCCTGAGCTCTTCAGGTTGGACTGGGCTTCCACATCCCCTAGTGGTTGAAATTGAGAACTACATAAACACTGACCCAGTTAGGCTAAAACCTGCTTCCCTTGCTGGGTCTGTGACAACCCCACAGAGCAGCTCTTGGGGCCACTGAGGATCACAAGACAGCCAAGAGTGTGGCAACAGTGAACCTGGGGAAGCTAACTTCAGGCTGGTCACCCTCCTTGGAACAGTCTGAGTCCTATAAATCTACACCACGATCTACTAGATTCCTTACAGCTCCTGGGTCCCCAGCTTAAGAAGATCAGGGGTTTGGTCAGGCAGAAAATAATCTGCCCAGGAGTGCATCTCAGGTGGTTTTGAACTCTACTCTCACAAGAAGAGGGGCAAGGCAGGGTCTTCTAACGCTCTGCAGCAGAAAATTTTGAGGAGATCCTCTACGAAAACCCAAGGCCACTGGAGATTACCAAGCTGAATCCCCCCAACAAGCTCAACTGGGAAGAGTCACTAGCTAGAGGGCAGATATGAATGCATTATCCCACAGTACACCTTGCCCTAGGTGGCAAAAAACTCAGAAATTTCCCAACTAGTTTTTCTTTTTTAATCATGGATCTTGATGCCATTGAGTATTTTTAACTTATTTAACTTTTAACTTTTTAATTTTTTTATTTTTAGTTCTTTTTAGCTTTATTGTTATTACTGAATTTGGAGTTTATGGATGTATTATTTTTTGTTTATATGTACTGGTGGTTGGCGTCTACTGTCACTGTGTCATCTTTAACTTGGCTGCTGTCTCCTTAGCATTGGAATCTGACCAGGAAAACTCATCATGATAGCAAACTAACCCTCAGTATCCTTGGGTCAAAGAGAACCATGCTCCATACTAACTTCTTCTTCCCTGTACTCTAGAAATTACTAAACTACATGCTGTTCTCTCTCATCCTCACACAAAGTCTTTACCCCACCTGCGTTCCATTTCTATCTTTTCCTAATTGAATAACCTACATCAACCTAAACGCTTGTACCTCTTTATTCTAAGTCAGGAGTTCTAAACTACCTCACCACCTCACCTTCTTGGCTTTTAGTCATTTCTTATCCCCAATTGCAGAAGCCCTGCTAACTGAAGAAAGGGGCATTCTTTAAAACTGATAATTTCTTGATATTGTAATATATTGTGAGAGCTCTCATTGAAGAAAACTGCTCCTATAGGTGCTATTAAACATTATAACTATTTTAGTTGAAACTGTCTAATATATGCACCTATAGGCTCTCAATTTCTGCACTGATTGGACTGGAAGTTATTGCTCTGAGCTGCCCAAATAGCACCCCATCCCAATGAAGCAAAGCCATAAGAAGCTCCAGTTGCCACTACAAGAGTAATACAGTTGGTCTTCAAGATACAACCCCTGTATCTGAAAATGAGGGAAAAGGGAAGTAACTCCTCTCCTCAATCTCAAGAGTTCTCCATCCAAGGACTCCATGGTAGGAGACCTAGATGAAAACCTTAGAAACTATATCAACATTATGATTAGTAACTCAATCAAAGATTTGAGAGAAGAATTAAGGAAAGAGATCAGAGATCAACGTCAAATGATGAGAGACAACTTTTATAAGGAAAGAAGGGAGCAATTCCATGAGCTGAAAGATCATCTTTATAAAGAATTAGACATCCTGAAAAGAGATGTAGCAGAGCTATCCAAATTGAAAAACACTGTCAACCAAATCAAATCTTCACTGGAAGATACTAACGCCAGAGTAAACTCCACTGAAAATAGAACCTAAGCTCTTGAAGAATGTACATCAGATAACAAAGACAGGCTAAGCAATGTCGAGTTCAAGGAGGACAGACAAGAGAAGAAACTTATGATACATGACCAGAACTTCCAAATAATATTTGATGAGATGAGGAGAAATAACCTGAGAGTCATTGGACTGGATGAAAACTCTGAACAGCAAAAAAGGGACATTAAAACCTTCTAAGCAAAATTATAAAGGACAACTTTCCTTACATTAGAATTGACCAAGAATACCACATCCAAGACATATAGGACACCAAACTGGCCTAATCAAATGAGAAATTCACCAAGATATACCATACATAAAATGAATAACAGAGAAATTAAAGAGAGAATTCTAAAAGAATCTAGAGAAAAGCTCCAAATCACATTCAAAGGCAAACCAATTAGGATAACTATGGATTTTTCAGATCAGACAATGAAGGCCAGAAGAGCTTGGAACAATATTTATCAAACCTTGAAAGAAAACAATTTTAAGCCAAAAAATAATATACCCTGCAAAACTCAGCTTTAAATGTGATGGGGAAATTGAATACTTCAATGATAAATTCAAGTTAGCAAGATACATGAACACAAGCCCTGCTCTACAGAATATTCTCAAAGATTTTCTTTCTTCAGAAGAAAATGCTAATAATACCCTAAACCTTTAAACAAGGGAGAGTCAATAACCACATTACACATCGAAAGATTTCCAATATGGCTCAAAACACTGCAGTAGTCACAAAGTTTGAGACTCAGGTTCCCATATCTATTCGAACTCTGAAAGTGAATGGTCTCAATGCCCCAAATAAAAGACACAGATTGTCTCATTGGATCAAAAAAACAAAATCTAACAAAATGTTGTCTACATAAGACACACCTCGCACTCAAAAATAGACACAGACTGAAAATGAAAGGTTGGCAAAATGTCTACCAAGCCTGTGGCCCAAAAAAGCAAGCTGGTGTGGCAATCCTAATATCTGATAATAAATTAATTTCCATCTGAAATTAGTCAGAAAGGACAAAGATGGACACTTAATCATACCAAAAGGGACAATTCATCAAGAAGATATAACAATAATTAACATTTGTGCCCCCAATTACAACCCCACCCATTTGTTAGCTTCAGATTGCTGCAGTGGGTTAAACAGCTACCAACTTGGCATTTATTTATTTATTTTTAAAGAGGGAAGGACAGTGGGATAGAAGGAGATACATAGAGAATCAATTTTTATTGAGTTTTTCACATGGCTTTCATTGTTCTGACATTTAGTTGTGTACATGGGTGCTGGGGTTTGAACTAGTGTACTTGCACATGCTGGGCAAGTGCCATCACTGCCAAGCCACTGCTCCAGCCCCTCCCTTAATTCTTTATGTGGATACTCCGTGCTAAAAATTTTCCCCCTAAGATTGCTTTCATGGTGTTCCAGAGGTTACAATATGTTGTGTCTTCATTCTCATTCTCATCCAAGAATTCCTTAATTTCTGCTTTCATGTTTTCTTTGATCTATTCTTCATTTAATAGGGTGTTATTCAATCTTTGCATACATGTGTCCTTTCTGCAATAGTTTTTGCTATTAATTATTAGGGTCATGGCACCATGGTCTGATAGGATACATGGAATAATAGCTACCTTTTTATATTTGCTGAGATTTCCTTGTGAACAAGGAAATCTTGTTCCTTCTCTCTTTTGGAGAAGAAACCTGTACTGCTGAGAAGAAGGTATACTCTGTCAGTTTGGGGGTGTGGACTATTCTATATATGTCTGTTAAGTCTGTGTGATTTATGATGTTGTTTAGACTGGAGATCTCTTTATTGTTTTTGTTTTGTTTAGTTTTGTTTTTGCTCTGATGATCTGTCTATTGGTGATATAGGAGTGTTAAAGTCCCCCAGTACTATCGTGTTGAGGTCCACAGTGGTTTTATGACTTGGAGTATCTTTCCACATATTAGGGGGTGTTGGTTTTTGGAGAGCATATGTTTACTGTGGTTATTTCTTCTTATTGCATTGCTCCCTTTGCTGGATGTAGTGGCCTTCTTTATCTCTTCTGATTAATTTGTGTTTGAAATCCACTTTGTCAGATATAAGAATTACAACTCCAGCTAGGTCTCTTGGGCCATATGCCTGGTAGATTTTTTTTCATACCTTTCACCCTTAATCTATGGGTGTCATTAGCTTAAGTTGGGTTTCCTGTAAGCAGCATGTTGTTGGATTTTGTTTTTGATCCAATCTGCTAAGTCTGTGTGCTTTGATTGGTAGGTTGAGACCACTCACATTTAGTGTTAGAATAGTTATACGGTTCTGATTTGGTCATTGTGCTTTATTAGTAAGTACTGTGCTTCCTTAGCTGTCTATTGATAGCATGTACCTATATTGAATTTCCTCTGTTTGTGGGTTTTGAGGATTATTTGCTTGTTCTTCTATCTGGAGTTTATCTTTGAGGATTCTTTGTAATGCTGTCTTTCTACTTACAAATGCTGCAATTTTGCTCTTATCATGAAAAGTTCTTATTTCCCCTTTAAACTTGAAGCTGAGCTTTGCTGGGTTTAGTATTCTTGGCTGCAAGTTGTGTTCATTCAGGAATTGAAAGATCTGTTTTCATGATCTCCTTGCTTCCAGATTCTGAGCTGAAATGTCAGATGTGATTCATATTGGTTTGTCTCTGAATGTGATTTGGCATTTCTCCCTTGCCACTTTCAATATTCTTTCCTTGATTTACCTGTTTTACACTTTGAATGTGATGTGTCTTGGTGACCTTCTCTTGATTAGACCTAATAGGTGACCTATAAGCTTCCTGGATGAGCATATCAGACTCTATTTTTATATGGGAAAAATTTTTAACTATTTCATTGAGAATATTCCTTATCCCATTCATTTTGTTTTGATTTCTTTCTGTATCCCAATTACTTTTAGATTGTTTCTTCTCATTTCAACCCAGATATTTTGAAAATTCTGTTCTTGTTCTGTTAGTTTTTTATTTCTTTTTTTTGTCATCCAGGTGCTCAAGCTTGCTCAGCCTGTCCTCATTGTCAGAAGCTCTTTCTTCAAGAGCTGAAGTTGTGTTTTTTATGGAAGTTAGTCTATTATTAACTTCTTCCACGGTTCCTCTCATGCCATTGACTAGTTTTTAGCTCTATTACTTCCTTTTTGAGTATGTCCATTTCTTTGATAATAGAGTCTTCTCTTGAGTTTTCTCACTTAGTCTCCTCATTCTATGTTCTTTTAGCTCATTGTTCCTTTTAGTATTCAAATCATTGATGATATTTTCAAGGCTTTCATCTCAGTCCTTCCCTGTGATATCCATTTTAGGGCAGTTGTGGGTGGGAGGTAAACTTCTCCTTGTTTGATTCTTCATTTTTGAAGAGCTTCTTATGGATCTCTGGGTTGAGATTTCCTGCAGGGAGGATAGGCAGCAATCCAGATAGTTTTTCCTTGCAAGACAAAGGAGGATCAGATCAGACAACACCTCTTTTTTTAAGATTTTAAAATATAATTTTATTGTCTAAATCTAATTCCACCATATTGATAATATCTTTGAGTTTAATAATTCCTTACTGTTTTTTTAAGAAAGAAGAAATTTTAATTTGGTCGAATTATTTTTTTCAGAAATTTATTTGTTGAACAATCAAACAAGCTTCTAATGAAATAATATAATATACATAAATTCTGAAAATTAGATTTACCCCCCAAAAACCCCCCACCAATTACCCACCCTTATCCCTCCTCCCCCCCTCATTCCCAATACATCTCTACAAATGCCTTAGGTTGTATAACATTACACCTTTTCCAGATTTAAAACATGATAATAGAGCTCCTTTCTCAATGGCCAGGGTCTAGCTCCAGCCTCCACAGATGAATGAAGACCTTCGACCCTTAGTTCTCTGGGTTATTCTGATTTCACTCAGCATAATTTCTTCCATAGCCATCCATTTAGCTTCAAAGGCTGCAATATCATTGTTTTTAATTGCTGAGTAAAACTCCATGGTATATATGTACCACAGTTTTTGGATCCATTCATCCAGCAAGGGACATCTGGGTTGTTTCCATAATTTAGCTATTGTAAATTGAGCTGCTAAGAACATCAATTTCACTATGTCACTGTAGTGTGCTGATTCTAAATCCCTTGGTAAAATACCCAAGAGAGGAATAGCAGGATGATATGGTGGACTCATCCCTAGTTTTTTGAGGATTCTCCACACTGCTTTCCAGAGGGGCT
>PVKS010022903.1:0-33097 GCA_004027875.1 Aplodontia rufa
GGAGGAAAGGGGAAGGGGAAGGGAAAGGAGAATGAGAAGGAGAAGGAAGAAGAGGAAGAAAAGGAAGAAGAGGAGGAGAAGGAGGGGGAGGAAAGAAAGAAAAAGAAGGAAGAGAAAGAGAGAAAGGAAGGAAGAGAGGGAGGGAGGGAAGGAGAGAAAGAGGGAGGAAACAGGAAAGTGTGATCTGTGAATGGAGTGGCAGATGAGCAGAGAAAAGACAGCTGGAAGGAAGAGAAAGCTCTGAGAGTATAAAAGTTGAATTCTGAGGCCTGCAGTCCAATATTGCTTTGGTTTTCCCAGTGGCCCCCAAAGTGCCAAGGCATATCCTATTACTATCTCAAGCAGCTTCTACCACCCAGAAATGGGGAGAAAACTAAACGAAGAGTGGTACCACCACTATTGAAAGACAAAGAACTACACCCTAGCCTCAAGTTTGATAACAACTTACATCAGCTGCTGGTGTTTAGTGTCCTTGAACTTTTGGATTACCCCAGCTGTTGTGTATGCTGGTGAGAGCACACCTCGCCCTCCTGACTTTCTTGTTCACTTTTATACTTGATCAAGTGACCCTGGGTGAGTGCTGTTTCAGACTTCCTCTCCTGGACACTTGTATGGTCTTTAAGGAAGCAGTATGGCACTTTTGGTCCATCATACCAAAGATAGAAAAGAGCACCCACATTTGTTACAGAAGAAAAATGGAAACCGCAAATAACTATCATTAGAAGCAACTAAATATAATATCTTCCTCTGTCTTTATAAAATAGTTTCTAAACTGTTAACACACTGAGATTAAATTTGGAGTTTCCTGATTCTGCATCGTTTTGGGGTTCTCCTTTAGGGTTAACCTGATCTCCATAATTATGTTAGTTTGAATTGATTTCCTTTAGTTTCAAAATCACCACTTTATAGATCTATATTTTTCCCTAACAAAATTTTAGTTACGAGAAAAAAGTGTACTTATTTTAAAATTATATAATCATAACGACTTTCATCATTCCATATAGTTGTCTTAAGTTCTTACTTTGTTAATATGTTAGGTTATTGTTTTACATAATTTCTCCTAATAATGTATGTGAATCAAATCCCAATCTAGATTTAACTTTTTTTTCTGTTAAATTCCTCATTCTGAAATGAGGAGAGAAAAATCACTTAGGGATTAAGAATTTTGGGATGTCCAGGTGATGATTACTGCTCTTCATGTATCTCCTAGGTTATATTAACATTATGATAGTCCTGGGGTCCTGTATACTTAGAGACATTCAGTACTCAAAGATATTTCTTCCTTATCTTCAGTGTGAGTTACGCCATGTCACTGTGCCATTCCTGAAACTGGCAGCATATCTTTCCTGAAGGAGGTTGTACAGCATCAGTAAATATTCTGCTTGACGTCTATTTGCATACTCCTATTTGCTTGAGCTGTTTAATAAACTAGGGAAGAAAACTTCAAACACAGATTAGGCAGTTGAATTCTACTTCCATGTGGTTCCTACAGTTCCTGCTAGAAACAGGCTCTCTCTCTTCTGGAACTGATGACCCTTGGACTTCTGCTGCCTGCCTTGGGCATAATCCCATGATATCTGTCCCTAATCACTGAGAGGGGAGTGCCAGCTCTAGCCTTTAGGATCCCATAGAGAATTGGGGAACCACCTCTGAAGCCAAGTGCTGGAGGCAAAGAAACTAATATCTGGATATTGCTTCTCATTGCATTTAAGAGGGAGTAAAAGCCCGGACAAAGCTTTGGACTGCCCTCCATTCTGGTTTTCCCACAGCTTCCATCTTGTTGTAATTAAAGGGAACAAAACAGTTTAGAAGCATCCTATTTGACAACTGCTCGATGCTAGACCTCTCCTAAGAGCATGGATTGTACTTTGCATAGGAGAGGCCGCATCAGGTCTCTTTGGTTTTTACGTCCCCTTAGGCTGTCAGCACTGACAGTCCATTCACATTGGAGCTGACTCAGAGGTTGTGAATGGCTAGAGAAGCAACAAAATGCCCCAGGAAGGCACAGGAATTAACTGCGTCCCCTTTATGGGTATTGAAGACATGAGCATTAACTAGTCCAAATCCTCTGGGTTACTTTCCAGTTCTCTTCCTCCCTCTAACTTGAGCACTAACATTTTTAGCTCCTGTTGCTCTTGTATTGAACTATCTCTGCTCTGAAAAAAATCACCGCAGACTGAGAACTATTCATAGGAAGTGGGTTGAGAAAATAGACTTGGGCAGAAAGAGCAGGCATAGCAAGCCAGAGCATTTTTTACTTCTAAAAGAAGGGCATGTTCTTTCTTAAGACAGACTCTGAACACATCTAAAACTGCTCTACCACGCCAGAACTTATTTTAAGATTTTTAGTTAGCACTTACTCATGAGGCACCAATAAACATAACTCCATGTGAATCAACCTGGGTCCACACATGTAAGATCCATCAAATTTTCTCTTTTGAAACCTCACTTATAGATTTCCTCAGTGCAAAGTCTTGCTTTCTGAAAAAATTTAGAGTTCAGAGACTGTGTATTAAAATATGAAAAAAGTATTCCTTAATAAAATAGGCTCTATCCATTTAATTTTAGACATATCAAGGAGAGCCTTACCTAGTCCTCCTCAGGACTACTTTTGGTTTCTTTAATTCTTGACATGGTATTACTTGGACCAAGATTTTATAGAAAAATTATAAGGTTGAAATTATAAAATGAGCTGGGTATGGTGGTGCATGCCTGTAATCTCAGCAACTCTGGAGGCTGAGACAAGAGAATCACAAGTTCAAAGCCAGAATCAGCAACTTAGCGAAGCCCTAAGCACCTTCAAAAGATCCTGTCTCAAAATAAAATTTAAAAGGGCTGGGGATGTGGTTCAGTGGTAAAGCAATCCTGGGTTCAATCCCAGACATCATAAAAAAAGTATAAAATAATGCTTCTCATTACTCAATCTCCTTCATGAGCCCAGAATCAATTTTGTAGATGTGTAGAGGGGACAACCTATAACAACCTATATGATGTGATTTATAGGAAACCAAAGTACTTGTTCTTCCCAGGACCTGAACATTTCCTGGAATATATTGCCACATGGCCTCCTTTGGCAAGTATTATGTGAATCAAGCATTCAACTTTAATTAAGCATTCCATGCAAGTTGGTTTTTTTTAAAATGTGAAAATTGTTACCTGGCGGTAATAAGAAATAGAGAAAAGTCTAAAATTTGGAGAAACTCAAAGAAGTCAAATAGTGGTTTGGTCAGGCATTAGGTGAAAAAGGAACCCAAAAATGAGTTAGAGATAAAGAAAACATGATCTAGTCTCATTTTGCTTAAGGTTCACTCTTAATTAAAACCAGCAATAAAAGAATGCTGCTATTTCTCCCGGGTTATATCAACATTATGATAGTTCCAGGGCCCTGTATGCTTAAAGGCATACCGTACTCAAAAATTCCCTGTGGACTGGTTCGTCCAGTTCTCTGGTAGGACAGTGCTGGCAGGTAGAGGACTGTACTCTATGTTTGGTGGACTCTCGTTCAGTGGCCACCCTGAAATGAAGATCCCATCAAACAAAAGCTAGCATAGAAGGTAGAAACTGTGTTCTGAGATATATTGACATAAGATAGTCAGACAACTCCCCCTCCCCCTTAACTCTAATCAAACACTGGTGTCCCTTAAAAAGAACACCATCTCCTTGGAATCTGTCATTTGGAGATGATCATCTGTCTATGATCATCAATGTAGTAGCTTTATAGCATGTTATTTTATTTTAACAGTCAGCCTAAATTGACTATTAAAACAAAGTAGCACATTAAGATTATTGCTGCAGTGCTAGAGGAAAAACAGAGAGGAAGAAAAAGGCAAAAGAAAAACATTTTCAGACAGTTGGCAGAAGGTATGTCAACCTAGGAACAGCAGCCGTGGCAGACAGAGCAGAAGTGAAATATCTCAGCTTACTCCAAAGAGTAGCCGGTACAGACAGTGGTCTTTGAAAGCAAAGGCACTGAGAAACAGATGGTGCTGTTTCTGCCAGATAAAAAAATCCAGTCGAATACTCACACTTCGAATTGAAACACTGAGAGCTCTTTAGGGGGAAAGAGAAAGAGAGAAAGATAAAAATAAAATGATAGTAGAACATTCTTCCACTCATTCTTTATTAGATATGATTTCAGGAAACCTCTTAAGAATAGGCATTGTTTCGTGTGGTCGTTGATTCTAATTTGAGTCCCTGGAAACTGATCCTTTTAGAAGGCACACATATTTGTACAGAATAGCCAGCCTTTTGTTAAAGCTTCTAAGGTTCTATCCCTGATGATAGCAGACCTCCTGTCTCCTCTCACAACCTCCATCCTTAGCCTGCTGGCCCTAGACAGGGACATCCACCCTTTTTCATGTTCATTAGTATATTTGTGTATGTGTGTGTTTGCATGAGTGTGTGTGTGTGTGTGTGTGTGTGTCGCCAAACAGACTTGGGTTTGCCTCCAGAGGGAGCTTTTTCCAATCTCAGGGCAAATCCTAGCCTTGATTTCTGTCCCAGGCAACATTCCAATTTTATCAGGGAAGAATCTATTTTTCAAGTCTGAAATAGCACTGTAGAAACAATCTGAATATCTCATTCCTGACCCAAGATCTGTTAATAGCTATCTATTCAGCATTTTAAAAAGCCCATTTACTTTGACATACCCATTCCACTTCTTGGAATTTATTCCTCAAGTAGCCTTCACACATGTACAAAATGCCATGTGGACACTGTAAATGCTACATGTTACAAAGAGCTAGAGTTTGGAAACACAATTTTTTAGCAATATGGGGGCTAATTAAATCAATGTTGGTGCATACATATATCAAATATTACACAGCAAGTGGAAACAACAGTCATTCCATAGGCAAGAAATGTTGTTACATGAAAAAAATCAAACTTCCAATCAGAGGGCCTATCATCTCTTGCATTTATGTTCATATACTTATCTCTGGTGGGAAAATTCATGAAACTGGTCATGGTTGTTGTCTCAGAAAAGAAAATCTTGTATTTAAGGTTCAAACTTGAGATACTTTTTTTTTTTTAAAGACAGAGGGACAGTGAGAGAGAGAGAGAGAAAAAGAGAATCAATTTTATTTAGTTTTCCTGTGGTGTTCATTGCTCTAACACTTTGTTGAGTAAGTGGTGCTGGAGTTCAAACTCGTGAATTTGCGCATGCCAGGCAAGTACCGTAACCACTGAGCCACCGCTCCAGCCACAAATGAGATACTTTGAATTCTATATTATAACTATTCAAAAATGCGATAAAATGTGAAACAGAGTAAAACATTATTTTTTAAAAATATTTATTGTAAGATAAAAAAGATAGTTCTGCTTGCTTCTGGACCATGGATATTTTTAGTACAAAATAAGAAAATTATGGAACACTGTATCTATGAATACATATCTAAGATCAAAATATATGGAGCTGCTGATATTGGAACTAGAATAATAAGAAATTTAGTTTCAGTTCATGGTTCCACCTAATTGATTAAAAAAATCTAAAAAAAACCAGCATGCAGAATCCATTAGTACATGAAATCTATACTAATATACATTGATCAACTAGTTTTTTTAACATGAATGTAAAAGTTTTAATGTCCATAAATACACAAATTAAAGGAAAAAATCTATGATCAAATAAATATGTTAAATTACATTTAGTAAAATGATCAGTCAATCTTAAAAAAAGAAAAGGGAAAATAAAACGTAAACTGGGAATAAAATGATTTATATTCCATTAAAACTTTTAGGTAAGAATGAAAGCAAGATATACTAAAATTATTTAAATTAATATCAGAAACTAGGCAAATATGTGCTTAGTCTCATTCATGCTCAGTACTGGCTTGGAAGACCAGGCATGAGGAGACTATTAAGTAACTAAGCATTAACATTGAAAAACAAGAAGACAGATTATATCTTTTCACTGAAAATATAAAAATTAAACCCCAAAAATAGAAAAATAAATGAATTTTAATTAATAAGGTATTTTGTTTAGTTGTCCTTATATAAATATGCAAAAAACAATTAGCAACAAATGCCTTGAAATGAAAATGAGAAAATATATCATCATGATAGCAAGAAAATAAAATCATCTAGAAATAAATGTCAATAAGAGGGCACAGGATATGTGATAAAATCTAAACTATTATTAAAGTATCAGGTGGTTCTGAAAAATTAGAAACATATTTCAGATTTTTTGATTAACAAAGTATATCCTAAAAATCAGTCTTCCATAATTAATAAATATAATACAATTGTAATTATCCCAATAGGTTATTATTAATTTTTAAAAATTCTTTTTTTTTTTCGAAGGCTGAGGACCGAACTCGGGGCCTTACACGTGGTAGGCAAGCGCTCTGCCACTGAGCTAAATCCCCAACCTCTAAAAAGTTCTTAAAATACACATAGAAGAACAATTTCCAGGATGGATAAAGGAAATTCAAAATCATTGTGATAAGAAACTTAGGTCAATTATCAGAATGTATTACAAATCTGTTGTAACCAAATTAGCTTATTATTAACATAAAGTTGAATAAATTAAAAAATGTTAGAGAATACAAAAATTAGAGAAGAATTCTAGTCATCTAATATATAACAAATGTGGTATTCCAATTCTTGGGAAGACAATATTTAATAATTACTGTTGACAAAAATGGTGATACACCTGGGTAAATACTAGTTGGTCTTCTTTTCGATATCACATACAAAAATAAATCCTGAAAAAATTAATAGTCAAGTATATAAAAAGATCAGTAATTAATTTTTAGAAGAAAATCAAGGTAGTGCAAGCTCATCATGAAGATAATTTTTAAAAAGGCAGGAATCTCCAAATCTGTATTATAATATGTGATACATTTAGGCATAAAATGCTTAGAATTTTTATGCATCAGGAGTTATTATTTTTAAAAATCATTAAACAAGAGATTTGGAGAAATACATTATAGAAAAGTTTACCTATATGACTCTCTTCAGTGGGCAAGAGTCAAATGATTCAAGGTGGAGCGAGGCATGGAATTATCTCTTCAACTAGGAGGCATCTGCCTGCAGCTCCAGAAACCTCCTTCCACACAGGCTGAGTGTGCGGGTTCCACCTGGTGTCACACGGTGGGGACTGGGGTTTGAGGAACTGAGGTGCTAAGGCTGTAGTTACTGTTGTTATTTAATAAAGCCCTTGGAGCCTGACTGAGGAGTCTTGTATCTTCTATCAGGATGCGTGCGCTGGTGTCAAACTACCTATAACCTTTCAGAAGAGTAAAATCTCAGACCCTTCCGAGTTCTTGACAGTGAGCCCAGAATGCATTAGTAAGGTGGTATGAAAGTAAGACAGGGAAGGAAAAGGAAACAATGTGGGTGCGTTTATCAAGAAGATTGCTACAGTGGGAAACTGGAGACAGGAATTTTGAGAGAAATTTAAACCATGCCTCAGCTATAACAAATCAAGCTGTGAGAAAGCTGGGACATTTATTCATTTCCTATCAATCATTGGTTGAGTGCTGCTCCAGATAAATATTATCACTCTGTCTCATCTGGCCTATTTTGTGTGTGTGTGTGTGTGTGTGTGTGTGTGTGTGTGTGTGTGTATGAACACATTCAGGTGCCTGTGTTTTTTGTATGTGAAAATGCCACATGAGTTCTAGAGGCCTGGAAAGCCCTTAGAGTCAGATAAGTGGAAACCACTGGATTTATGGGGAATGAAGGATGTGCAGATAACTTAAGGAGAGTATAAACATCATCCGCTACCCTTTGGCTCAGGCAGTTCCCATTAATTACTGGGCCTCAAATTCCATCCCTCTTTGGTTTCTAACAGAGCTTCAATTGCATGCTTTTCTCTGTGTATCCAACAACTCAGCCAAGACATGATGAATACAAGAGTAGAACAGGAGTTACACGCTTAGGCTTTTAAATGTCCTGCACTTGAAACGCCGTGTGTGTGTGTGTGTGTGTGTGTGTGTGTGTGTGTGTGTGTGTTACTGGAGATTTAACGCAGAAGTGCTTTACTACTGAGCTACATCTCCAGTCCTATGTTTAGTTTTCAGACAGGGTCTCGCTAAGTTGCTGAGGGTCTCATTAAGTTGCTGAGGTTCACCTCAAACTTGCAAACCTCCTGCTCAATCTCTGGGGTTGCAGGTGTATGCCACTGCACCTGACTCTCTACTTGAGCCTTCTTGGATAAGAGATCTTTGCCCACAGTTGAATATTTTAGCCCTGATCAAGCAAGAGTTATGAGCTAAACCCTTCATATCATCTTAGCACAGAAACAATGGATTATTACTTTTACAGGGGTTGCATCCTGGAGAAAAATAATTCTTGATAGACTTGTGTTGACATTAAAAAACATTGAAAAACAAGCTGCTGTTCCTGGCTGCCTTCTTGCCACATTACGGCTACCTAGCTCTAATGATCAAATTCACAATTGCGCCATTGATTGGAGTACTGCTTGCTTTCTAGCTTCTAGTTTTTGGATCTGAGAGCCCATGCACCACAAGCAGACATTTAAGAGAGGCAGTGTGCTAAGGTGACACAGCCATAGCAGCCAAACTCACAACAGCTAATTTATGGAACCAGTCCAGATGCCCATCAACAGATGAATGCATAAAGAATGTGGCATATGACACAATGGAGCTTCACTCAGCTGTAAAGAATGAAGTTATGGCATTTTCTGGTAAATGAATGGAACTACAGAACATCATGCTAAGTGGAATAAGTCAGATCCAGAAAGTCAAGGGTTAAATGTTTTCTCTCACGCCTATATGCTAGAGCAAAAGAAGGAAAAAACTTTCAAAGGAATGGAAGGGGCATGAAAACACAAGAGAGCTAAAGGAAGGGAACTGAAGGGGAAGGAGAAGTGACAGGAAAAGTTAGGAGTGGGGGCTGGAGCAGTGGCTTGGCGGTTATGGCGCTTGCCCGGCAAGTGCAAGAATACAGGTTCAAACCCCAGCACCCACTACACAACTAAGTGTCGGAGCAACAAAAGCCATGTGAAAAACTCAATGAACAATTGATTCTGTCTCTTTCTCCCTATTCTTCTCTCTTTAAAAAAAAGTTAGGAATGGTGGAATGAAAATGACCAGACTATTCTATGTACATATATGAATATATCACAGTGAATTTAATCTTTATTAATACCTATAATGCACTGATTTTCAAAAATCTGTAAATGAATAGAGAAAGATAAGTAGAATGAGAAAGGGAATGAGAGGAGGGAGGAGGGAAGAGAATGAGGATGTACCGGAGACAAAATTGGAGAAAATTATATTCCATGCTTGTATAATTATGCTAAAATAAACCCCAATATTATTTATAACTGTAATGCACTAATAATAAAGGGAAATAAAAATCTGTTTCTTAGTTACTCTAAAGGTATCTGTTGGCAGGAGATGCAGGATTCATTTTTATTTACTCAACAAAGAAGTATTGAGTTTCTACCATATGCATTTCACTGGGCCTTGGGGCCTCCAGTGATAGATAAAATATGACAAAAGAAAAGAAAACATAATCATTACATAGTCTCTGAACTCCTAGAGATATTAACATGCCTTTCACTGTAGGATCCAATGAAAGAGAAATGCCAGTCAAAATGAAATCATACGCAAACATGCAAAATTGTAAATGATATGTGATGTGAAAGAGAGGCTGAAAATTGATAGTGGAGGAAGGGGAGAAGGGGAATTTGCCTTGGAGAGGGAGCATAGAGAAAATATATGTAATAAGATATGTAGTGGTTATATTTCTTCCAAATAATTTTCTATTTGCTAAAGATATAAATACTATACTATGCAAGTCCTTCTCTGTGAATTTGGAACTCCAAAGGTAAATCAGTTCTTCCATTTTTTCAAATAAAACTGTTTTGTGTAGCACTCACGTTTTAGTCATATTTTTCCATTGTAGTGACTAAAAAAGATCTGATAAGAACAGTTTTAAAGAAAAGAAGTTTATCTGGGAGCTCATGGTTTCCAAGGTCCATAGATAGCAGGCTCCATTCCTCAGAACCATATGATGGAAGAGTGTGGTGGAGGGAAGCACCTCAGGTCATGAGCAGGAAGCAGAGAGAGACTAAACTCAGCTCACCAAATGCATACCCCAAAGGATGCCCCCAATGATCCACTGCTTCCAGCCACCCTTATCTGACTATAGTCACCACAAAGTTAATCCCTGCCAGGGTATTAATTCCTGATTTGGTTAAGGCCCTCATAACCCAACCATTTCAGCTCTAAACCTTCTTGTGTTGTCTCACACATGAACTTTTGGGTGATGCCTAGCATCTAAACCATAACAACTCACTTGCAATATTATTAGAAAATCTAGATCATCTGCTACAATAGTTCTATTGCACTATAACAAATGTCCAGGATCTTCGTTTAAAACTCCATAGTTCTGGAGGCCAGGAGGGCTACATGGGTGAGCAGGGCTTCCTTCTCTCCTAAGGACTCTAGAGGAGCATCCATTTCCTTGTCTTTTCAACAGTCTGGAGGCTGCCTGCAGTCCTTGGCTCACGGCCACTTCATCTGACTTTCCCCTGCATCCTCACAGCTCCTCTGAGTCTGATTCTCTAAACATCCTAGCTCATGTCTCAGTTCTTCTCCTTTCCAAACTGAGCCTCTCTTGGTTCTTCAGAGGCAACAAGATTGATGAAGAAGACATAAGAAGCATCCTCCTCTTACTCTACTCATGAGGTACATCTATGATCTAGCATCTTCTGAAGTCAGCCTCCAAAAGCAAACACTGACTCTCCCATAGGATACTTTCTTGGGCCCCCAGGAGATGCCACAGCTCTTAGGATCTTCCATTTACAGTGACCTCTCTAGATGCCTGTATTATATCAATCCCACCCTACTCACTGATTCCCTACAGCCCACTCCTCCAGCAGGTCCTGATGGGTAGAGTTCAACACAACTGTTTTGTGTTGCATCCACTTGGAAATATTATCAGAAATAATAATAATAAGCCCACATCTTGATCCCCTCTGGGAGGGCTGCATCTGAGCCTCAGGAAGAAAAAGAAATTCATCCTTGATCCAAACTCTGAAAGAGCAGGCATTGACCAGAGCATCCATGCCTCTCATTCTGCAGCTTGGCAAGATGATATCTTCTTAGGTACAGGTATTTTAGCTATTAGACAGCCAGCCCTTTTATTCCACAATTTCCAGGTAACACACATATGATTACATGAGTAGTTCCTTTTAAGTCCCCCAATAACATACCTTATAAGGCAGAACAGCTCCTCTCCCTCTACTATTGTGGCCTTTGTATAAAGAGGACTTCCATATTTCTAGATCTATAATAAATTCTTTTTTTCTTTGTTTTTTTTTCAAGGCTGAGGACCGAACTCGGGGCCTTGCACATGCTAGGCAAGCGCTCTGCCACAGAGCTAAATCCCCAACCCCTATAATAAATTCTTAAACTTTTGCTTACATAGCAGGAAGAGCTAATATTGACATACATATTTTCTGTAAAATCTAGCTTTATTAGGATATATCTTCTACAACAATAAAAGGTACCTATTTGAAGGGCATGGTAGTCAACTTGTTTCAACCACTGCAATCAAGGTATAGAATATTTTCACACTTCATAAAGTTCTCAAATGTCACTTAGAAATTACTCCCCAACCTACCTACCCCCAACCTCCTTGCCCCCAAACTACTAATCTGCTTTCTATAATTATTGATTAATTTCAACTACTGCAGAATCTCACATATATGGAAACACAGGGTATGTATACTTTTGTATCTGCCCTTGTCCTTTAATGTAGTGTTTCCAGGAATCACTTGTTTTCCTTCCTTACATTTTTCAGTAGTGTGTGCATTTTTTATTGCTGAGTAGTGCAATTTATGGACACACTACAGTTTGTTTAGCCAATCACTTATCGATGCACTTTGGCATCCTTTTCAGTTAGGGTTATTATGATAAAGTCCCCATGACATCTTTATACGAGTGTTCATTCAGGTGTATACCTTCATCCCTTTTGAATAAATACCCAGGAAAGGAATCACAAAGTCATAGAGTAAGTGAATTACTTATTTTCCAAACATGGGAATAACTGGTTTCTAACTTTCCCAATCTGCAAGTCCAGCAGAGATGTCCATAGTACGTTTCTTTAGAAGAAGATGTTGGTTATTCACTACTATTCTTAGTCTAGGGTATTTAGATGAAAAAAAAAAACAGGAGCATTTATGTATAATTAACATGTGAGATGCTCAATTTAACTTCTTCTCCATAAACTAAGAGATTGAAATTTTGAGAGAGCAGGAGCCATGCAGGTCTTATTTCTTCTAAGTATAGTGCATGGATGAATAGGAGAGAAAAAAAAGAAGGATAAAAGGAAGGAAAAGAGGAAGGACAGAGAAAGAAAAAGAAAAGAAAAATTTAAAAAATCCCAATTGAACTGAAGTTCAGTTCCTATTGAAAGCATAGCATGGACACTAAAAATGTAATTATTTTAATTATTTCTTTACTTGTCTATAATTTAATAATTTAAACTTAAAGTGGGCAAAATCCATGATCCCATGTGTGAAATGGCAATGCCATACATATATTCACCATTTCCTATCTGACAGGTTATAAGAAATATTTTCAGCTCCCAAGCAGAATAAAATAACAAGGCAAAGGGGAAAGGGAAGAATGGGCATCAAAGGAATATGCATTTTTTCTTTCTATCTACTTCTGCACCGCTGAGGCTGCACCTTGAGGTTGAACATGTATTAAAATTGGCACAAAGCCATTTTTCACTCAGGCTGTAATTTTTGAGAGCCTCATCTGGAAGAAATGACCTTTTAGCGACTTCAGAAGCAGCTCCTCCCTGACACCCTGGGATGCCAGGGATGCCTGGGACTGTGGCAGGGCTCTCAATTAAAAGATGACTCCTAAATGGTGTCTCCTGGTGTCAACACAGGTTTGTGATGGTGACCTCTGTTGCCAGAAGAGAACTGTGGCTACACAGGAATCAAAAGTTAGAGCCAGGAGGCTGGAAAAGAGCAGAAACATGAAAGGGAGAATACCACCACTTGTTAGTGCAGAATGCTCTCTGAATATTCTGTACCTAGCGGAGTTTGGCTTCGGACCAGAGGCAGCTGATTGGTTCTGGGCTCCATTTTCCAAAACTTGTCCTGTAGTTCTCTGTTTCAAAGCATATTTGAGCCTCTTGATGATCAAAAGTATCCTTGGAAATAGGGATTTTTTTCCTCTCAGTCTTTTCCCTTGTTCATTCTTCTCTGATTATTTTCAATCTATTCTTCTGATGTATCCCTTGGGTTTTGAAATGAAGTATAAAAAGGTATTTTGTAAGGAGACAGGAAGTCTTGTTATAATTTGATCTGTCCAGATAAGCCATCCAATATCTTGTTTTGACAGTTCTAGTCAAATGCAACTATTTGGTGTTCGATCACACGAACCCAGATATATGAAGTCACTGGTCCTTTTATTTAATAATAATAATTAAAAAGAAACAAAGGATGTGTTTTGTCTTACAAATGTGGAATGTGGAGCCCTATCCTGTGACAAAACTGCTGAAGGTCTCCTAGGACAAACACGGGAAGGTTATATTCCTCTACTCAGGATTCTGATTTCCAGATCCATGGCCAGTTTAACGTAAGTCTGTATGAGGAGCTGTATACAAATATTTAACCCAATGAACTGTGCAAGGCAAATTGGTTAGCATGCTTACTTGAACAAACAAGAAGAAAGCTTAATATTAACCTCACACTCTACATTCTAGAAGTGCGAAAAGATTAGGATTCAAAAATCTAGATTACTTTTTAAAGAATTTGACCTTTGAACAGGGAGGAGGATATTAAATGCAAAGCAATAGAAACAAGCACAAAGAAGAAGGTGGATTCGATAAGACTACTAGCAGTCATAAAACTGTGTGAAAAACTGTAAGGAATAGTAGAAAGTTACTAGGAACGAATGTGGTTGTATGAATGCACTAAAATGAATGGCAGGGTGTTATATTTAATTCTACAAAGCAGGTTGTGTATAATTTAATTCTATGGCTTTAAAATTACATGTATGCATACATGCATGGGCATGTGTGCCTATGTGTGTTTCTGGTGGCTTATGTAATCTATATCCTAGGTTATTGATGTTGGCATTTTAACAGCAACTGACCAACCCCAGCTTTATCTAATACATATGTGTATTAGACACACACACACACACACACACACACACACACACACGTATGAGATTCTTAAAAATTAAATAAAATTATTCTGGACAATTTAACAAAGCCCTATTTTGGGTCAATTTGCTTTAAGATTTTTATCATTATAATGAAGACTCCAGACATTATTTAATTATGCCCTATTTTTTACTAATTTAAGAGTTTTATTATTGTAATGAAGACTCAGGACGCGTCTTTACACCTATCCCGAGTGTTTATATAGATAAATTTCTAGAAGTGGAATTTCTTGGTAAAAATTTGTGCAAATTGTAAAAATTCTTCCATGTATTCCCCAAAAGCAGTGTCATCAGATCTCATATTGTTTTTGTTTGGTTTTGGAGTTTCATCATTGCAACCAGTGGCACAGCTGAATGAAAAATCTCTCCATGAATGCAGGACGCTAATGGTGGGAGACTTGCCTTAGTGTGAGGTACAGCAAAATTTCTCTCCAAATTCTTTACTATTCAAGGAAGGAAGTTTAGTAACAAAGAGCTGTGGACAAGCTGACAGTACAGGAAATCCCAACTAATAAGTTTCCAGCGTAACTGGGTAACTAATAAGTTACCCAGCCGGCAGGGGCTGGGAATTTGCCCTGGAGGAGAGGAAGCTGTGCACATTTAAATAAATTTAGACACAGCGGGAAATCCAAAACCACCAGATACAGAGCAGAATAGGGAGTGCAGTCCAAAGGAGCAGCTCTAGGTCCTCAGTGTTTTGACTATATGCCATGGGGGCTGTGTGGGCCTGGTGGACCCTCCCTGATGGTTCTTCAATTCACATTTAGAGGCTTCCCATCTACCCCATTATGCACTCATCTGCTTGTGGAGTCAGTGACCAGGATTCTGCTCAATAGGACCTAAACAGCCGGCGGGGGTGGGGGTGGGGTATGGTTGGCCTACAGGTCCAACAGATATTGCCTGAAACTCTCAGGTTGGGCAGAGGCCAGTGTCAGCCTCAGGGTCCTATGAACAGAAGGGGCAAACTGGTTCCAGAGCTTTCTTTTACTTTCAGTCCCTGAATTCTGTAAACAGAAGTGGTCCCACAGGTTCTG
Organism: Aplodontia rufa; assembly: GCA_004027875.1. Taxonomy (NCBI): domain Eukaryota; kingdom Metazoa; phylum Chordata; class Mammalia; order Rodentia; family Aplodontiidae; genus Aplodontia; species Aplodontia rufa. The sequence goes on from PVKS010022903.1 coordinate 15,197, forward strand.
GGCACTCTCAGTGGGACTGGGCTTCCAAACCCTCTAGTGGTTGCATTTGAGACCTCCACAAACACTGGTCTAGCTGGGCTGGTGTCTCTTTCATACCTGCCTCCCCTTGTTGGGGTTGTGACTGCCTCATACACCATCTCTTGGGCAAGAGGGGACATCAAGACACCCAAGAGTGGGGTGATAACAGTGGGGTGAGGTCAGTTCAGGTCAGGCACTCTCCTTGGAACAGTAAGAGTCCCTTACAACTGCACCAGGATTCACAAGACTCCCAGCAACTCCTGGGTCCCTGGCTGAAGTGGGACAGACACTAAACTGCCCAGGAGTGGAACTCAGGTGGCCTTGAAATCTATTCTCACAGGAAGCAGGGAAGGTGAATTACTGGGAGGCCTCTTGGGAATCTCACTGTCAGCTGAGATCACCAAAATTCATTCCTTCCAACAAACTCAACTGGGAAGTGACTCCACCAAGAGTCATATTCCCAGGGTACATTTTGACCTCAGAGATAATAACTCATAACCTTCCCAACTCCTTTTTTTTTCTGTTTGTTTGTTGCTGTTGCTGTTTTTGGTATTTCTTAGTGTATATTTTTTTGTTTGTTTGTTTGTGTGGTTGATTGGTTTTTACTGTTGCTGTGATTTTTTGTATTTATCTGCTGTGTTCATATTGCTGGGATTTGACCTGTGGCTGTCTGCAATAATGCAGACTAGTCCTCAGTCTCTTTGGGCTGAAAATATCCTCAGTTTTTATTACCCCCTTCTTCCCTTTATTCTGTCAGTTCTTAAACTTATTCTGATCTCTCTCATTCTCCCTCAAAGTCATTATCCCACTCTCATCCCATTTCTATCTTTTCCTTATTTTTAGCAGACTAGCCTACATCATTTCTACTACCTTGTAGCTCTATATACTAATTCATAAGTTTCACACTGCCTCCCTACCTTCATTCCCTATGCTCTCTAGACATTTTTTTCCTCAGCTACAGAGGTCATGGTAAACTGAAGTGAATGTCATACTTGAAAATGGGTGTTTGCTTGCTAACCAAGTATAGTGTGAAAGCTATCATGCAAGAAAACTGCTAATCCAATTGCTCCTATAGGTGCTAATCAACACTGTAACAGCTATAGTCAACATTGTCTGTCATATGCATTGGCTACACTTATTGACTCCTACTCCCTATCCTCTGAGGTATTGGAAAACCTATAGGTTCACAATACTTCACAGATTGGGTGTCAGTCATTGAACTGTGCTACCCAAATTGCACCCCAGCCCAACTAAAGAGGTAAAAAGCTCAGATACCATCAACAAAGCCCCCAAGAGAATTATTCAGTGTCAGACCTCAAACCACACTCCCTGTAAATGAAAATAAAGAAAAAGGGAAATAATCCCACACCTCAACCCCACAGCTCACCATCCAAGGAGTCCATGGTCAGGGTCCTAGATGAAAATCTAGAAAAATGTATCAACAACATGATTAGTAATTCAATCAAATATTTAAAAGAAGATTTAAGGAAAGAGATAAGAGAGCAATTTCAGCAGATGAGAGACAACATATATACAGAGCTAGACATTCTGAAAAGAGATGTAGCAGAGCTCTTAGAATTAAATACTATCAACCAAATCAAAAGCTCATTGGAAGATACTAATACCAAAGTAAACTCAATATAAAATATAACCTCAGCTCTTGAAGAACAAAAAACTGGAAAATAAAGACAGGCTGAACAATGTTGAGTTCAAGGAGGACAGACAAGAAAAGAAACTTATTCTACATGATCAGAACTTCCAAGTAATGTTTGACAAGTTGAGAAGAAATAATATGAGTGTAATTGGAAATGAAGAAAACATTGACCAATAAACAAGGGGCATTAAGAATCTTCTGAGTGAAATTGCCAAGGAGAATTATCAGAAACATTCCAGAAAATAAAATTCAAGACACCTATAAGATACCAAACAGACCTAACCAAGTGGGAAATTCACCAAGACATATCATTTTATAAAATGAATAACAGAGAAATCAAGGAAAGAATACTAAAAGCAGCAAGAGAAAAACACCAAATCACATTCAGAGGCAGAACAATTAGGATTACAATGCATATCTCAGATTAAACAATAAAGACCAGGAAAGCATGGAATGATTTTTTTCAAATTTTGAAAGAAAAAATTTTCAGCCTAAGATAATATACCCTGCAAAGCTCAGCATTAAATGTGATGGGAAAATTAAATACTTCAATGATAAATTCAAGCTAGCAAGGTACATTAATACAAAGCCTGCTCTACAGAAAATTCTCAAGGACATACTTCATTCAGAGGAACATGCAAACAACTTCCAAAACCCTCAAACAGAAGAAAGTCAATAATCACAAAACACACTAAAAGTTATCCAAGACGGCGCAAAACACAGCAATAATCACAACGTCAGGGACCCAGATTCCCATATCTATTCTAACTCAGAATGTGAATGGACTCAATGCCCCAATCAAAAGACATAGAGTAGCTTACTGTATCATAAAACAAAATCCAACAATATACTGCCTACAGGAGACACAACTCACAATCAAAAATAGACACAGATTGAAGGTGAAAGTTTGGCAAAATGTCTACCAGGCTTGTGGCCTGAAAAAACAAGTGCAATCCTAGTATCTGATAAAGTTAATTTTGACCAAAAACTAGTCAGAAAGGACAAAGAAGGTCACTATATCATAGTAAAATGAACAATTCATCAAGAAGACATAATGATAGTTAACATTTATGTCTCCAGTTAAAACCCTCCCAAACACATGGAAAAATTACTCAAGGACATTAAATACTTCATCAATCTCAACACAATAATACTCGGAGATTTTAATACACCATTATCAATAATAGACAGATCGTCAAAGCAAAAACTCAACAAAGATATCTCTAACCTAAACAATTCTATCAATCAACTGGACTTAACAGACATTTATAGAATATTACATCCCAAATTAGCTGCATTTACCTTCTCTGCAGCTCAAAGATCCTTCTCCAAAATAGACCACATCCTAACCATAACAAACATAAAAAGTTCATATATTCCCATGTATCCTGTCAGACCACATTGGTTTGATCTTAGCAATTACCAGCAAGAAAAACAACAGAAACTACTCAAATACTTGGAAATTTGATAAAACCCTCTTAAATGAAGAATACATCAAAGAGATAATGAGAACAGAAATCAACAAATTCTTGGAAATGAATGAAAATGATGAAACAACATATTGAAATATCTGGGATGTTATGAAAGCATTCTTAAGAGGTAAATTTATAGCACTGAGTGCCTTCATCAAAAATTAGAAAAGAGCCCAAATGAATAGACTTATGCTCCAACTCAATTCCTGACAAAAAGAGAAACAATCCAATCCCAACCTAATATAAGACAGGAAATAACTAAGAAATTGAGAACAACAACAACAACAACAAAAATACAAATTATCAACAAATCAAAGAGTTGGTTCTTTAAAAACATAAATAAGATCGACAAACCTCTTGCCGACCTCACCAAAAAGAAGAATGAAGTGAAGCAAATCAACAAAATCAAAGATGAAAACGGAGATATCACCACTGACTCAACCCAAATCCATAAAATTATCAGAATTTATTTTAAAAAATTATACTCTTCCAAGTTTGATAATTTGGAAGAAATGGACAAATATCTTGCCACATATGACATTCCCAAATTAACTTGGAGGACATTGTAATTCTAAACCAACCAATCTCAGGTAGTTAAATTGAAACAGTAATCAAAGGCCTTCCAACAAAGAACAGCCCAGAACCTGATGGATTCATGGCAGAATTCCACCAGACCCATACAGAAGAATTAACAACAATCCTCTACAAGGTTTTCCATTAAATTGAAAGGGTTGTAACCCTCCCAAACACTGTTTATGAGGCAAATATAACACTGATAACAAAACCAAGCAAAGACACATCAAGAAAAGAAAACTACAGACCAATTTCCATGATGAACATAGACACAAAAATCCTTAATAAAATTCTAGCTATTCAGATCCAAAAATACATCAAAAAGATAATATATCATGATGAAGTGTGCTTCATTCCAGGAAAGCAGGGCTGGTTCAACAAATGCAAGTCAATAAATGTAATTCACCACTTAAACAATTAAAAAATAAAAATCATGTAATCATCTCAATTGATACAGAAAAGGTCTTTGATAAAATTCAGCACCCATTTTTGCTCAAAACTCTGGAGAAGATAGGGATCAAAGAAAGATACTTTAATTTTGTAAGAGCCATTTATGACAAATCCATAATCAATATTATGCTTAATGGAGAAAGACTGAAACCAATACCACTGAACTCAGGAACAAGTCAAGGTTGTTAATTTTCACCATTCTTATTCAATATAGTTCTTGAAACCCTTGCCAGAGCTATCAGAAAAGAGAAGGAAATCAAAGGAATTTGAATAGGAAAAGAGGAAGTCAAGATGTCTCTATTTGCTGATGACATAATGCTATAACTAGAAGACCCAATAAGCTTGACAAGAAGATTTCTAGAGCTTATAAATGATTTCAGTAAAGGGTCTGGCTATAATATCAACATCAATAAATTATTAACTTTCCTATACTCCAGCAAGAAGTCCACTGAAGAAGAATCAGGAAGTCTCTCCCATTCACAATTTCCTCAAAAAGAATAAAATGCTTGGGAATCAATCTAACAAAGGATATAAAGGATCTCTGCAATGAAAACTACTGAACATTAAAAAAAAAGAAATTACATAACACCTGAGTAGGTGGAAAAACATTCCATGTTCATTGTTAGGCCGAATCAATATATAGATTCAATGCAATCCTCATCAAGATACCAGTGACATTCTTCATGGATATATAAAAAGCAATTCTCAAATTCCTATGGAATAACTGAAGGCCCAGAATATCCAAAACATTACTAAGCAAGAAAGAGGAAGCAGGAGATGTCACAATTCCTGACCTGAAATTATATTATAGGGCTATAGTAACAAAAATAGTGTGATGTTGGTATCAAAGCAGGAAGAAGATCAATGGAACAGAATAGAAGATACCAAGACAAACCCTCAAATCTTTAACCATCTGATATTTGATAAAGGGAGCAAGAGCATAGAGTGGAAGAAAGCCTGTTCAACAAATGGCGCTGCAGAAACTGTACAGCCATATGCAGACAACTAAAATCACAAGAATCAAATCAAATGGTTCAAGGATCTGGATATTAAACCAGCAACTATACAATTGCTTGAAGAAAAAATAGGATCAACACTACATGACATAGGTGTCAGTACCTCCTTCCTTAACCAGACTCCTGTAGTGCTAGTATTAAAGCCAAGACTAAATGAATAGGATGCCATTAAGCTAAAAAGCTTCTGCACGGCTAAAGATTTAGTCAAGAGTGTCAAGAGAGAACCTACAGAACGGGAGAAAAATTCTGCCTGCTACACCTTAGACAGAGGGCTAATATCTAGAATATACAAAGAACTCAGAAAACTGAACATCAAAACTACAAATAATCCAATTAATAAATGGGCTAGGGAGCTAAATAGAAATTTCTCAACAGAGGAAGTCCTAAAAGCCCATAAATATATGAGAGATTGCTCTCCATTACTAGCAATCAGAGACATGCAAATCAAAACTTCACTGAGATTCCACCTCACTCCTGTCAGAGTGGCAAAAATGAATAATATGAACAATGCAGATGCTGGAGGGGTTGTGGGAAGAGAGGAAAACTCTCACACTGTTGGTGGGACTCCAAGCTTGTATGGTTTCCACTCTGGAAAGCAGTGTAGAGACTCCTCAGAAAACAAGGACTGGGACCACCTTAAGACCTAGTTATCCCACTCCTGGGTATTTTCCCAAAAGAGCTAGAATCAGCATATTACAGAGATACACCTTCATCAATTTTTACAGCAGCTCAATTTACTATAGCTAAACTATGGATCCAACCCAGATGCCCCACACTGGACGAGTGGATTAAAAAATGATAGTAAATATATACAATGGAATTCCACTCTGCTATTAGAACGATATTATGGCATTTGCAGCCAAATGGATGGAGATGGAAAAATAATATGCTAAGTGAGATATCCCAAACTCAGAGACTCAAGGGCCGAATATTTTCTCTCATATGTGGAAGCTACAATACAATCGGAAACAGACTGAAAGTTGGCTAAGCTAATCATAATCTCAACATGGGTGAATTTGTACATGAACATGGGGGACCTTGCGTATAATGCCAGGGGATGAAGAGATCAGGGCAAGGAGGGGGTTAGGAATAAGAGAGATATCAAAGCAGCTGGAGGGAGGGAGTAGGGGGGGTTATCAACCCAGTGTGAGAAGACCAACTAACTCAGGGTAAAGTAGGGGAAATATGGGATTGGAGGGAACCCAAAAAGGGGGAGATCATGAACTGGCATCATCCTGGGCTAGCTGTGTCATTATGCATGTGTTCATGATTGTGTGGCAAGGATTCTCTCCTATATGTAAGACTATGTTGAACGAATAAAAGAAATCATTGTCATCAATATTGAATGAGACCATATTCCCACCAGAGAGCTTTACAGTGAGCTGCTGTTATTGAACAGGCTCCTTGTGGGCTTCTCCTTGCTTTAAAGAACTTATCAAATGATTCCTTCTAACCATCCAGAGTGCTCCTCCCAAGGGGAGTGCCGGCAAATTCTTCTGTTTTTTTGTCCTCGGGATATGTTTGCCCCACCTGGCTACCTATAAAGCAGGGTGGCACTTCAGTCTGCCTCTGTTCACTGACCCTGATTTGAAAGGAAAAATGATTTATGCCTACCTTCTGCTTGAAGAAGTTAAGTAGGTGGGAGAATATTCAGCTGAAGGTATCACTACTTTCTGTAATTTGGAGAAAGCCTGCCTAGAAGGAAGCCAGATGTGAGGAAGGGAGTGAGTGAAACACAATCTAATCTCGCCAGCGAACATGTTGCAGGTGCTGGAAGCCAGAGAAGCAAGGGCCCCAGATGGAGTACATTCTGTTTGCATATGGTGCCAGGAGGCACCAAGGGGGACTCCAAGGAAGAGCAGCAGGTGAGGGAATCAGGGTGGAGCTGCCTGCCTGCCTTGGGGCTGAAAACTCACAATGGAAAAGGTATTCTGTGCAGAGGCATTTTTCCTGACTTGCCAAACTAAGGAAGTCAAGCAAATCACACATGCACACACACCCTTGCTCACACACAAAAACCTCTCTGATCCCTTCCTCTTCCTTCTGCCTGCTGAACCTAAGGAAAATCTAGTAAAAATAGGAATTTTCTTTTTTTCCATATTTAATATTTACTGAATGAACAAATGGTCCATATCCTTGCTCATAAAATCCATCTCTAATCCCAATGATAGAAAAAAAAAACACAATGTTTCTCTGAAGGAATGAGCAAGGAGTATTTAGACTAGTCAGATACTAAAAATGTATATTTAAATAACAAATAATCAAATTAATCAAACCATTCATTACTCAGGCAATCCTTCATATTCTTTATAAATAAATGCATTTCAGATATTAAGAAAGCACCAAACTGCCAGGCTCACCAGGACTATCATATTTTGCTCTGGCCCTGATCTGTGTTCTGAATGGCAGAAATTCCTTGACATTTTGGGCCTGTGGTTGGGACCATTTCTGTAGTTTCCAGGTTGATATAGTCCTTCGCCTCTTCCACTTTTATTCTCACTTGGACTTTCAATGGCTATCTGAAGATTTAAACGTGTGATTTCTCAAGTTGCCACACAGTTTAGATCTATCTAGTTTAAAGTTTAAAATTCTTTTAGCTTTCCAAAAAACATCTAGATTTTCATATATAACACACTTGCTATATATCTCTGAGCCAAAATGCATTTGTCTCCCAAGTGGATTAAGATGGATATGTAAGGACACAATGATACAGTTAAAAGTTTCATATATGATCAAATCCTGGGAAAAATTTCTAGGCATGGTTTGACTTTAATGTTCCCAGGGTTTTGATGTTTTCCAACAAAGGTTTGAAATCACCTATAGAGGAGTGATTTCAGAGTTGGTTTTCATATCAAGTACTCCAAAGTTACCTAGAGAGAAATAATACTATACAACAACAATAACAATAAAAAAATCCATTGAACTGATCTATGATTATTACAAATGTTCAGGGTTTCCACCAGGCGATCCCTTATAACATTTAATCAATTTTCAAATCAAATCATGCCTGAATTTTCCCAGATATTTGCCAATATCCAAGAATAGCTCCACTTGGGTATTTTTTTCCCCAGAGCTCTGTTTTAGTCAGCATTTTGATTGCTGTGACTAAAAGACCTGACAAGAACAGTTTTAAGAGGAAAAGTTTATTTTGGGGTCTCATGGCTTCAGAGGTCTTAGTCCATAGGTGGCCAGCTCCTTTCCTTGAGGGTTCGAGGTAAGGCTGAATATCATGGCGGAGGAGTGGGGCAGAGGGAAGTGGGTCAAGGCATGGCTCCAGGAAGTAGAGAGAGAAACTCCATGCCAAATACAAAATATATACACTAAAGGTATGTCCCCAATGACATACCTCTCCAGACACACCCTTCCTACCTTCAGTTGCCAGTTAATCTTTATCAAGTGAATTAACTCATAAGCCAATCACTTCCCCTCAGCCTTCCTACATTGTCACATGTGACATTTTGGGGCACAACTCACTTTTGAACCTAAGACCTCTTATTGTTGGAACCCCATTCAGAGTAGTTTCCTCTACAGATGTATTCTCTGGCCCCATATCACACGTTGGTCCTTCTTTTGTAATGTGGATTATTATGCATGACTATGTCCCTTCCAAAATTCCTGTTGAAACTTAAATCACCTTAAAGTTGGTTAAAACATGAGGGTGAAGACATGAATGCAGTAATAACCTTATAAAACAGCTGGAGGAAACTAACTAAGCCCCTTTCACCCTTTTCTCACCCTTCCATTCTAAGAGAACATGTGTTCAAGGCACCATCTTGGAAGGAGAACTAGAGCCCTTTCAAGACACCAAATCTTCCACAGCCTTCATCTTGAACTTTTCAGTCTCTAGAACTGGGAGACATAATTGCTGTTCTTTATAAATTAACAAGTTTCAGTTACAGCATAGGAATGGAGTAAGACACTGATTCTTCCGCTATTTCCCTCAGATACCTCTTCCTCTAAGAGGTCCATGCTCTGCCTTGGCTGCCATGAGGCCTGGCTAGCTAAGCCTCACAGCCACCTCCCAAAGCAGGTTGTCCCCCATCCCCCACTGTATGGAAAGGCAACTTCATGGGCCTCCCCAGCTTGAAAGAAGCAGCTGCCTCTTTCACATCTGAGGAACAGAGAACTGCCTGCAGGGGAGATCAGTGAGATAGAACATAGGAGCCTTCTGGCCTCATTTCACCTTTCTCAAAACTCAGGGGCAAGTTTCATTCCACTGGGAGAAATGCAATGGAGGTGACACTTTCAGATATGGAGAGTTTGCCTTTTGAATAATTATACATCAAAGGGCCACTGGTCAAGGATTCTTAAAATATGAAGGTTAGTATGTATAGGAAAGGGAGATGATAAAGAAATTCACATATTAGTAAAAGTTAAAGACAAATATAAATGATAGATTCTTTAAGAATTGTTCAACTGCTTTTACCAATATTTCTAGCATTAAAGATCTAAAATTATCAGATTATTCACCCTTCATGGGAATAAACTCTGCCTCAGGAAATCCAATTAATAAACAAGCCCTCTGAATATATTTAAACTTTATTCAAAACTACCATATATGTACTAAGTACAAAGTTCAGATCTGATATGTATGAAAATAGGCATGCTGTTGAAAAAAGGGAAATAAAACCCACACAACACATTGAGGAGTGTGAATCTCATGTCTTTCATTTGACATCACATCTTTGATCAATGTGCTAATTCTTTATCGCCTCCCCCACACTCATTCCTTTGCTTTATTCCTTTTGTGGCCGTGAACCTATCCCAGAATATAACAACTTTTACTGAATCACACAATCTGGAAATTTAGAAATTACCCCACACTTCAAGCTCTCATTTCTTTTCCATCCAGTTAGTCACCCAAGCCTGCTTATTTTAGCTATTTAACAGCTCTCCAGTCCACTTATCCCATCTTTCTCCTCTGTCTGCTTTTGTTCACTTCATTTTCATTTTTCTTTAAAAAACCAGCAGGACCCTAACCAAACTTGTTGCCTTCAGTTTTGCTGAAAGTTAAACAACATTTAACTGTGACAGCCCTAAGTAGCACATAGTTAAGTCTTTCCCCTGACTTAAATAAGTCCTTAACCCATTATGTCCCCTTGTCCCATTTATCAAATACCTAAAAAACTTAAATTCAGCAACAAATACATGATTTTGGATAACTTGGAAGAAATATCTGTTTAGAGAGTTCTGTGCTTTTGAAAAAAAAATAATAGGTGAACAAATAGTGATAGTATTCATTAATATTATTAGTGATATTATTATTATTTTTAAAGATAATAAATTATTTACTCCCTAGATTATGATCTCTAAACTATTTTAATGTAAATGTGTCAATTTCATTGAAACATTTGCAGAAATTGAAAACTTAGAACTTAATGGGTTAAATAGTTCCTTCTTAACAAGTAAAGCTGATTGCCTGGCACGGGATGACATGGTTTGGCAGTTCCTAGCTTTCTCCTTACAGCTCCCATCCCCACCCTCTTATACTATACATTCACATTATATTCATCTGTTTGAAATCACCTATGCGTATGTTATTCTCACATGGAGTTTGCTCCTTCACCCAGATAAACCCACCTGCCCTACCCATTTGAAGCATGTCTACAGTAGGAAGTCTCCTCTGATGTTGCCTCCAGACTGGGGTAGAATACATTCATATGACCTCCAAAAGTACTGGGCCATTATCTCTCTTATAATTTCCTTACTATAGCAGAACAATCAATATATTTCCACTGCCAGACTCAAGGACAGAGTTGACATTTAATACCTCTTTAAACCAGGGATGCAATGCCCGTCCTGGTACATTAAAGTTACTCCTTAGCTTAGGAATCTGCCCCTGCTATTCCTTCTGCTTTCTAGGCTCAGCCCACCTCTTCAAGACCTTGGTCAAACATATCCTTCTCAATGATACCACCTCTGAAGAAGAGAAAGAAGCAGACACTGCAAGTCTACCTGTAATCTAACCCTAAGACATAAAGCAGAGAACTATGACATCTTCTTTATGAATATAAGTATAAATACCTCAAAAAGAAATAGCAAATGAAATTCAATAACTTACTAAGCAATTAATTCATTTTGAACTTCAGAGTGCAAGAATACAATTATTATTATGAAGTCAAATAACACAATGTACATAAAATTTGCAAAATTCACTTGGTTCAGTAGATGATAGAAGAAACAGTGGTTTAAACTTAATTCCAATAATTAACAAACGAGGAAAAGAAAGGTATTTATTAACCTGATGAAGATTTTGGCAAATCAAAAGGCATGTGTAAATACCCCAAAATAAAATCCTACCTAATATTCCATTCAAACTGCAACCATGCCAAATATGAAATGTAATGTTTTTAATTTTGTTTTGGTATTTGCGATTAAAACAATAGGTAATCTAATCAAAATAAGGATTTTACTGTTTGGAAAGAAGAGAATATATATCACTATTGGGAATTACGGAATTCCCAATATATAGAATATATAGAAATATATAGAATATATAGAAAGCTATTTGGAAAGTTGAAAATAGAGATTTGGAAGGCTATATAAATATCTAAAAATATATTGAAACTTATCCTAAATATCAGCAATAAGCAGGTAGAAGATGTAATAGAAAATGTTCTCTTCAAAATATCAACGGAATATAAAATGGATAAGAGTAATTGTAGCAAAATGTGTGCTAGATTTTCATGAAAATAAAACTGTAAATGTTAATGAAATATATAACAAAGTGTTAAAAAGTGCAGAAGCCACCATTTTCTTAAAAGGCCTATGCCAATATTATTGTCAATATGGCAATTACTTCTAAATGTATCTACATATTTGATATAATCCCAATCAGAAATCCTTCAAGATTATTTTGGAACTTGAAATTATAATTCCAGTTTTCCTGTAGAAAAATCTAAAACAAATGAGAATGGCTATGTTTAAAATGTGAAATCATTCATAATGGTATTTGGAAGGATTTGGGTGCTAAAGTATATTCTAAATTTTTAATAATAAAAAGAGATGAGGGCTGAGAGTCAAGTTTATGAGATAAAGTAATATTACTCTTTTTTTTTTAAGAGAGGAAGAAAGTGAGAGAGAGAGAGAGAGAGAGAAACAGAATCAATTTTATTTAGTTTTTCTTCTGGCATTTATTTCTCCAACAGTTAGTTGTTTTTGTGGTGCTAGGGTTTGAACCCTGGTACCCGCACATGCAAGGTAAGTGCTCCAACCCCTGAGCCACCGCTCCAACCCCATAATAACACCTTGACACAGACTCTAAGGTACACACCAACATAGTATACATTAAGAATATATAAATCATTGAAGAAGAGGTTTAAGAAATATTTTGGAATACCTATTTGAAACTGCTAAAAGCAAAACAGCAGAAACTGACAACGAAAGATTTTCTCTCATTTTATACCAAAATAGATTATCAATTTAACCAAAAGCAAAATGTTTTAATTCAACCATAAAAGTCTAATGTAGATGTGACTTTAAATTTTTCTGCATAGGAGAAAGAGTTACAGTAAAGCCAAAAATAATAGAAGAATTTTAAAAATGAAAATATCATGAGTTGAACATTAAAAAGTAATTACTTTTATGTATCAAAGAAAACAGATTAAATTAAAAAACATTAAGCACTTACAGTAAACAAGGTCAATTTAAAGTTAATTTAGTTAGTGTCAAAATAATCCATACCAAACACAAATATATGGCATATAAAATTGAGAGAAACCTGCAAATAGTGTTGCATAAATACTAATTAAACAGAAACTGTTTAGTCTCAGTGGTAACCAAAGAAATTAAAATTAATAGACAATTTTTTCTTATTAAATTAGAAAAATCTAAAACATTCTGAGGATCAGCAGCATCAGATCATCATTGGATGCAGCCTCATACATAACTGAGTAGAAAAACACATAATCTTTTTGAAAAGCAATTTAAAAAATCCCTGCCCTATGACTTAGTTATTTCCCTGTTAGGAAAATCTACCCTAAGGAAAGAATGTGACATAGAGACAGAGATTTATTCATTGTTTATAACAGTGAAAATTTAACAATAACCTAATTGGTTAACCTTGAGGAAATAGCTAAGAAAATTATGAGACATCCAAATAATGGAATATTCAATACAGAGGACACAAACTCAAAATGAACACAAGCCAGTCAGTTAATACAAATGAGAAGATCAGCAGATGAAAGAAAATCCTACTGACAAGCTAATACCCAGCCTAAATTAGATGCTGCCGCTCAGCTCCAAGTATCTATTAATTTCCTGTTGAGTGAATAGGCTCTTTTTTCCTAGAATTTCCCATTTTTCTAAAAAGGCTAGAAGTTTGAATTATTTCATTTCAGTAACTCAACTTTTAAAATGCTGCCAATCTGCGCTGGAGCGGTGGCTTGTAGCGCTTGGCTGGCATGCACAAGAACGCGGTTCGAACCCCAGTACCATGTACACAATGAAGTGTTGGAGCAATGAAAACCACATGAAAAACTAAATAAAATTGATTCTCTCTCTCTCAGTGTCCCTCTTTCTTTCTTAAAAAAAATTACCCCCAATCAATTTAAAATTTGTGTCTATAAATAAAGCAAGATTTCATGGTTGGTATTTAGGGTAGAAAATTGTTTTAAATCTTATGATACACAGTCATTGAAATTAATTTTCATAGAAATTTTATTTTTAAAACAAGAAGAATTTCTCATAATGTACTGATAAGGAGATCAAAACATCAAAGACTAAAATCTGCCTACAGGGAAAAAAAAAGAACATTTGTTTTTGTCATCTTTGCCTGCTCAGTACCTTGTAGAGAAGTACACGTACTAAGCATTTGCTCAACAAACATCAAGATGACTATTGTCAGATGAAAGCATTACGTCAACTGTAAATAAAAACATGTAAATTATTCATAGAAATATGTCAAAATGACAACTTTATATTCCTTGTCTTGTTTTGGAGCCAGTACTTGAAAGAAAAATTATACATTCATTTATATTTCATTCATTCATTTCATGAACATTTATTGAAGGGCCAGTATTTAGTGATAATTGTCCTAGATAATGGAAATATAAAAACGAAGAAAACTAACCACAATAAATTCCTGCTTTATGGAACTTGCATTCTGGTTGGGAAAGACTTGCAGTACATATGACAGATAAGTAATGTATATAACATGTCATGAGTTGAATGATTAGAGATATGAAATAAGTAGTCTAAAACTTATATCTGGATTTGTTTAGATCAGTTATAGTTCAACACGTGTAAGTGGAAATGATTGCCATGAGGAGGTCCATACTCACAGATCCCAAGAAGCAGGATGTCTGGCCCATCATGCACAGCCTTGTGGGGCTCTCCCAGTTGCGTGGGGAGGTGGAAGAGGTGAGAGCAAGGCTCGAGCCGCAGACTTTACTGGGGTTTCCAAGGTCAAGGCAAGGCAGGGCTGCAGAAGCACCTTTGGATCAGCTACTTTAGGGAATAGGGTCTATTGCTAGTTGATTGGTACCTGGTTCGGGTTGACAGAGGTCAAGGAAAAATACTGCTTTGTGGGGGCTGGAGCGGTGCCTCAGCGGTTTCAGCGCTTGCCTGGCAAGCACAAGGACCCGGGTTCAAACCCCAGCACCACGTACACAACTAAGTGTTGGAGCAACGAAGGCCATGTGAAAAACTAAATAAAGTTGTTTCTCTCTTTCTGTCTCTCTCACTGTCCCTCTCTCTTTAAAAAAAAAAATACTGCTTTGTCAAGAACCTGATCAAATAGACAACAGTAAGGATGATAGCTTGTGGGTAAAAGCTGTGCTCCCAGGAGAGCCCTAGCCTATTTCTAATAAATAGCTAACTCCTGTAGGGACAGACACTTCCCTAAAAATGCCAGAGAATAAGAATTCAGAAAATAAGAAAATATAGTGAATTCAGTAAATTTCAGGAAAGATAGGGGATAAAGACTGCTGGAAGCAGGTGGGCCATAATTTTAACTAGAAATACCAGGGCAGGCATCAGTGAGAACCTGAAGATGGTAAGGGAGTGAGCATTTGTTTTCTGAAGAAAGCATGTATGGGCAGAAAGAGCTACAGATGCAAAGACCATGGTATGGGAAAGTGCTCAGCCAGTTAGAGGACAGTGTGAATGGAACCAAGAAAGTGCAGGAGGCAGGAGGAAGGCAGTGAAGCAAGAAGTACAATGGGGTGAGGCAACATGAATAAGGAGACTTGTGAGGCATCTGAAGACATTTGACTTTTAGCTAACTGAATCCCAAATATACTTCTATGGAATAAAAAATGGCAAACTGTGGCTTATATTAGGAACATGAAGAAGACTGAAATAAGAAAGTACATGTTTTCTCTCATATGTGGAAGCTAGAATACAATCTAAGACAGAGTGAAAATTAACTAGGCTAAATAATAAACTCAACATAGGTGACTTTTTACATAAGCAGGAACCATAACTATGATGCTGGCGGGAGAAGGCAGAGGGGCAGGGAGGGGAGGGAGGGATTAGGGGGATATCCATTCAGTTGGGAACCCACGACTTCCATGAGAAGCCCTACTAACATGGGTGTAAATTAGTGGAAACATGGGAACAGGGGAGGAGAACTGTGGGTAGATCACGGACTAGGATCAGCTTTAATTTATCAACATCCACATGTTCATGAATGTGTAACAATAAGTCCCTCCAAAATGTAAGAACATGTTGAATGAATAAAAAAAAAGAAAATACATTATCTAATTTATTACATTAGAAGACCAAAATAAAAAAATATCTCATTTTATTCAGAAAACCACTGAATACATTTCAGTACTTATTCAAAAATTTAAACAAAAATTTCGCAAATTAGGATTAGAAGGAGACCTCCTTCACTTAAAAGAAATGATGTGCCAAAAATGTATAGCACACCTTACTCTTAACAGAAGGACTTAAGTCCACCTTCTTTTTTTTTTTTTAAGATAGACAGTAAGAGACAGACAGAGAGAATCAATTTTGATTGAGTTTTTCACATGGCTTTCGTTGCTCTGACACTTAGTTATGTACGTGGGTGCTGAGGTTTGAATCCGTGTACTTGCGCATGCCCGACAAGCGCTGTAACCACTGAGCCACCGCTCCAGCCCTAAGTCCACCTTCTTTAAGACTCCCACTGTTACTGTGTAACATGGTCCTGAAGACCTGGCAAATCAGGTAACGAAAGAAAAAGTGTTAAGATTAAAACAGAAGAAATAAAATTGTTATTATTTACAGAAGTAGTAAATGCCCTTGAAACATAAATAATAGGAATTAATAATTGGTTCAATTTAATAATATAGTTCAGCAAAATGGCCAGTTAAGATTAAAGAAAAACCTAAGAACATGGATTTATATGGACAATGTTTTAAATAGCTAAGGAAGCACATGGAACACAATTGGAGTCACTGACTCATTAACCTTTAAATAATAAAGCTTAATATTGGAAAATGTCCCTTATTCTTAAATTAACCTACAAATTCAAGGTAATACCAGTCAAGCAGTTATTTTTATTTCTTAAGGAAGTTAAGGAATTTTAAATTTGTATGACTGAATAAATATCCATCAGTCAGTAAGTTAATATGAAAGAAGAGATTAAAAAATGATTTTTCTCTACTGAATATTAACCTATACCCCAGCCATGGTTTAAAAACAGTGTGGTGTTGGTGAAAAAAGAAGACAAATTATCCAGTTAAAAAATAGGCATACTCTTCAACAAATGGTGCTGGACAAACTGGTCATCCACCTGCAGAAAGTTGAAATTAGACCCATATCTTTCTCCTTGCACAAGAATCAAATCAAAATGGATCAAGGAGCTTGGTATCAAACCAGCTACATTGCAATTGATAGAAGAAAAAATTGGTCCAAGACTTCAACATTTGGGAGTAGGCAAAGACTTTCTCAACAGGTCTCTGAAAGCGAAGGAAGTAAAGTCAAAAATCAGTGAATGGGATGTCATAAAGCTAAAAAGCTTTTGCACTGCCAAGGAAACAATCAAAAGAGTCAAGAGGTTTCCTACTGAAATGGAGAGTATCATGGACTTTGATTCCTCAGACAAGGGTCTCATATCTAGAATCTATAAAATACTCAAAAATGTCAGCCACAAAAACACCAACAGCCCAATTGATAAATGGGCCAAAGAGCTAAATAGAGACTTCTCACCAGAGGACATTGATCAAGCCAATGAATACATGAGAAAGTGCTCTAAATCATTAGTAATCAGAGAAATGCAAATGAAAACCACATTAAGATATCACCTTACACCAGTCAGAATGGCAAAGGTGAAGAAAATAAACAATAGATGCTGGAGGGGCTGTGCAGAAATAGGCACACTAACACACTGTTGGTGGAGCTGTAGACTGGTACAGCCCCTCTGGAAAGCAGTATGGAGAATCCTTAAAAAACTAGGGATGAGTCCACCATATGACCCTTCTATTCCACTCCTGGGTATCTTTCCAGGGGACTTAGAATCAGCACATTACAGTGACACAGCAATATCGATGTTCATAGCAGCACAATTTACTATCGCTAGGCTATGGAAACAACCCCGGTGTCCCTCACAGGAAGAATGGATCCAAAAACTGTGGTATATTTATACCATGGAATATTACACAGCAATTAGAAACAATGACATCGCAGCCTTCGAGGGTAAATGGATGGTTATGGAAGAGATCATGATGAGTAAAATCAGCTTAACCCAGAGATCTAAGGGTCGATTGTCTCCACTCATCTGTGGAGGTGGGGA
>PVKS010022904.1:7325-33185 GCA_004027875.1 Aplodontia rufa
ATGAAAATATGTGGAAATGCACTTACAGATAAATATGTAAATCTATGTGTAAAACTATGGAAACTAGTCAATGGAAGAAACAGTCGGGCAGCATTCACTGGTAACATGTAACACAGGATGGAGAGAACGCCCTGCACCCAAGGAGAGGATCGATATTCCGGATTAACTAACACAGAGGAAATGGAACATATATGGTAAACGGAGTTAATTTAGCTACTGTCTTAGTGAAGATATAAAGAGTTTTGAAAATCTAACAAATACCAACATTAAAAAATAACCACAAAGTTGATGAACTTTTTAATGAGTACAGCTTCTTTTTGCCTTTATAACTAAATTCCCAATAGTGTACATCAACTACTATTCTGTATAAATCTTGGATTCAGAAAACAATGTTGACAATTTATATAAGAATTACTGAATATTATTTTTAGGTTATGTTTAAATCATTTTCACTTTGTATGTATGTGTGTGTGTTAAAATACACACCCCTAGTGTCCCTCATTCCCGCTGACACTTCCTCAGAGGAGGGGACTACTTTTCACCCTTTTCCTGGAGGAGTGTCTACTCTGGCTTGAAATTGGGAAGTTAGTAAGCAATGCTGACTTCACAGATACCTTTGGCCACACACTCTGCAAGGCCCAGGACTTCTTGCTGGACTCACATCCCTGCTACAGATCCAACAACCAGGATTAGAATGCAGCCCTGGTTTGCCGTCTTGGTCTTATCAGATGAATGTAGCCTTTAAACGTTCAGTAAAAGAAATCTTTTATTACAAAAAAAAAAAAAAAGTAGTGGTGTAGTGGTTCTTGACTGGGAACCTGTTAGAAATGTAAATTATTTGGCTCCACTCTAGAATGGACGAGCCAGAAATACAGGTTGTAATGCTTAGCAATCTGTCTTTTAACTAGTCCTTTGGATGATTCTGATATACTTTAAAGTTGAAGAGTAATTATGAGACTATTTTGATATATTAGAAAATTCAAGACATATTTATGAGCATAAAGCTTGAACCAATGCTCAAAAAACAGCTTTTTCATAGTTGATTTGCTTTTGCCCTCTTACTGAGATGGACTTTGTTTCTTCTTGAAGTTCTCAGATTCTCTTATTTGGCATGTTGTTTGACCTGTTTGCTGAATTTTATTCAGCTGAATTGGTTATCTCATTTTTCACACTATCTTCCTGTAGGTATTTTTATAAGTAATTTTTTAAAAAAATTAGCACCTTTTAAAATATATATTTATTTATCCATTTTATTAGTTGATAAAATTTTAAAATTTAACAGTTTTTAGGCCACTCAAAATTGGTAGGGATGAAATGATAGAGGCAGAGACAATCCCTTATTCTTTTTTTAAAAACTTTTTTTAATTTTTGATACCAGGGATTTAACCGGGGGTGCTTAATCACTGAGCCATATCCCTAGCCCTTTAAAAAAATTTTTTTTTAAAAATTTTGAGACAAGCTGTTACTAAGTTGTGACTGAGGCTAGCTTTAAACTTGTAATTCTCCTGCCTCAGCCTCTGGAGCCAGATAATCCCTTATTCTTAGTATATTACCAACAAATGGCTATGTTTCTAAGTTGCCATTATATCCATTTTACCAGGAAATTCCTACTTGCAAATCAGAATTAGAAACATTATTATTAATCGAGTAAATTGTACAACAAGAAGAGATTTTCATTATTTATTGAATTAAATCAAAGATATCTCCTGGGTAACTTTGAAAAATAGTGGTGATAATAATAGAGGGAAATGTGGGAAAAAACCTGAGTTATTTTTTACTTGGTTGATAGTGGTGAAATACACTAAGGTTAAAAATGGTCTTCAACTGGAGTGGGAGGAAAGGACAGAATCAAAAGCAAAGATTGAAGGGTCACTTCTTAAGTGAAGAGAGGGAAAAAGAATGGACAAATGATGTTCTAATTCAAAGAAATTTTGTTGCGGAAGTAGACAGAAATTATAGGAGCTTTTAAAGAATAGTTTCAATTGTTTCTGTGATATTCTGACCCACTGCTACCTGCTACATTGCCAACCTTGCCTTAACTCACAGGAGTATTTTATAGGAAACTCCATATAAAAACTTGATTGAGGGGGCTGGAGTGGTGGCTCAGTGGTTACAGCACTTACCTGGCATGAGTGAGGACACGGGTTCGAACCCTAGCACCATGTAAACAACAAAATGTCAGAGCAACAAAGGCCACATGAAAAACTAAATAAAATTGATTCTCTTAAAAAAAAACTTGATTGAGGATGAAGAATTACAGATCACTTTGAAAACTCTGTAGGTGTGAGTCAGAAATGAATGCTACACCATCACAGCCCCTATCATCATTGGCAATGAAGGGCATTCAAGGAGAAAACCTCCAAGAGCACATAACTTCAGGCAGTACCTCTCACTGTCCACTTAGCTTGAAAAGAAAGACAGCCTGAGGTCGGCTCTATGTTGATTTCTGGGAGCAATCTGGCAAACAGGGAAGCCTACCATTATTAGCATGTAGTTTCCAAAGTCAGGCTAGCGCTGTCTTTATCCCACCCAGACAGAAGAGGAAAAGAGCTTGGGAAGTTTTGGCTAGAGGGAGCCTATTACTTGTTAACTTTCGATTGGCTACAAGTCAGTTCCATAGCCTGAAGAGAGTCTGAGAAATGTAGTCTACATTGTGCCCAGGAAAATATACTACAGATAGATGATGAACTAACCATTTCTATCTCCTATGGATATTTATTATTATCCAGATTTCACTCTCCAGAAATTCTGATAAATACAAGTTTATCACATAGTACTTTGAAAAAAAGAAAATTAGTGACCTTGCCTTGTTTCACAGTTCCTGTGAATTTCATGACTTAAAACCAAACTCATATTCGGGGAAAGGAAAGTAATAGATTTCAATCATCTAAATTATACACGTTTGCCCTTTTTTGTTTGTTTTTGTCAAGGATCAATCTCACTGTCTTGTACATGCTAGGCAAGTGTTACGGTGTGGATGTGAGGTGGCCCCCAGAAGCTCATGTGAGACAACGCAAGAAGACTTAGAGGTGAAATGATTGGGTTATGAGAGCTTCAACCCAATCAGTGAATTAATCCCTTTATGGGGATTAATTGGGTGATAGATGAAGGCAGGTGTAGTGTGGCTGAAGGAGGTAGGTCATCAGGGGCATGTTTTTTGAGTAGATATTTTGTATCTGGCTTGAGTAGAGTCTCTCCCTCTGCTTCCTGATTGCCATGCCCTGGCCACTTTCCTCCACCACGTTCTTCTGCCTCACCTCAAGACCTGAGGAATGGAGCCAGCTGTCTATGAACTGAGACCTCTGAAACTGTGAGCCTCCCAATAAACTTTTCCTCCTCTAACAATGTTTTTGTCAGGTCTTTTAGTCACAGCAGTGAAAAAAGTTGACTAAAACAGCAAACAAACATCTACCACTGATTCCCAGCCACCCTTATTTATCTATTTATTATTTTAAATTTTGAGATGATGTCTTGCTAAGTTACCCAAGCTGTCCTCAAATTTGCCATCTGTCTGCTTCAGACTTCCAAGTAGCTCAGATTACAGGCATGCACTACCAGACCCAGGCACACATGCCATTTACTACATACTCAGAATTACTAAACATATTTTTTCAAATTCAGTACTTGTTATCAAGTTGTAACATTTTAAGCTAACAATCACAAAACAGTTCTAGGACCAGGAAAGATAAATCAAGCTTGGCTTTGCAGATTAAGAGTAAATACTGAAATGAGTTGGATTGGAGAAGGTACCAGGAAGACAGAATCTGGGCTAATGGCAGGGGTAGTATCAAGATAAGAAGTTGAAAGTAGGAACCAGTGTAGGCACCCAAGAAGAGACAGGAAGATGGCTCAATACCTTATTCATAGGTACTTCCTATTGGGCAACAGTGGAGCCTGTGGTGTGGACAGTCTACAGAGAAGAAAACAGGTAATAAACTTACCTGGCTAGAAGCAGGTTTGAAGGGATGGAGCTCTTAATAGCATGTACTGAGAAAAACTTTCATAGGAACTCAAGATTAGCAATTGTACTCCTGGGGGCTTTTGGGTTTGCAGTTAGTATTTTGAAAAGTTCGTATGATATCAGTGGGAATACAATAAAAGTATAAGGTTATTCACATTCAGGTTTATTTTATTCTCTATCTACTATACTTATTGAAATTGGTATGTAATTAATTTTTCAGGTGTGCAAAATGCAATTTAAAATCATAACCTGTGCCCAGTAAGACCAGTGAGAGAAGAACTCAGTGAAAGGAAAAGAAATTCTTGGTACTGCTTGAGGTCTATGAAATATGAAAATATTATTTAGATGACTAGCAGATTGGGCACTCTGAACAATTATGGAAACATACTAACTCTGAGAATACCAAGTATAATGCATCTTGTAAAGAGAGGGAAATATTTATGATTTTATGGTTTGTCAGACTTTTAAAATGAAATTTCCATACTGTAAGCTTGATACTTTGTGTTCAAGGTCTGTTGTTACTGTGGAACAATCCTCCATACCAATTTTGTAGTTTTGTAAGATGAAGACTGGAAAGTGATGAGGCAGGACAGAGTACTGAACAACTCAGGTTCTAGGCGGAACAGAGCTCAGATCCTGAATCTTTCATTTACTAGTTTGTGATTTGGACAGTTTCATTCACCTTTATAAACCTGTTAACATCTGTAAAATAGGGATACCCATATGCAAAGCCTTGGAAAAATCAATGGTCTTTTTTTTCTTTGTTATTCATTTGGCGGCAAAACCTGATGTGGACTAAAATGAATGTATATGTGTGTGTGTGTGTGTGTGTGTGTGTATCCTTTATCTCATTTAATATGCATCATTGTCCCTTTTGGGGCAGAAATATTAATAAATTTGATGAATATATATATTGCCTCAGACCCTATTTAGAGTGAATGGTGGGTAGCGCTTAATCTATCCCTGTAGACTCATTGTCTACCTTTCCCCACCTATCTGTGTGCTTCAGAGTCTGACCTTCTACAGTCTGTACTTAAGAGTTTTCTTGCTATCTACTTTGCCGTTAGCTTGGTCAGCAGCAGTCATTGGCAAGATCTTCTAGTGGGGGAGAAGACTGAGGCTCCCTTCACAAGGAGCCATTCTAGCAGGTCTCCTGAATGAAAGGTCTTAATATCTCAAAGTTATTACTCATCACAAACTTCTTAGTCTCCAGTTTTAAGTAATAGCTCCCTTTCTTGACCCCTGCAGCCCAGAGGTCATAATAGTCACTACAATATTAGCTTCTGGTTTCACAGTTATAATATCTATTCTTGATGTCTTTATACTTTGCCTATACCTTTGGTAACTAGTGCCTTTGATAAATTTTTCTAATTTGGAAATATGACCTACTTCCTTTTGGGACTCTGAGTTTAAGAATGTAACTTAATTTGTGAAATATTTACAGTTATTTTCTAAATACACATACATCTACATGAATACATGTGTTTTAAAATGCTGAAACATATTGGTCCGAAAGGGTTATGGATGAAAGTGGATCTGTATTCTAATGGTATTAGCATAGGTGTTATGCCATACTTCATATGCATTACTGTTCAAAAATCCTATTGATATAGTTAAAAACATAGTATTTAAATAGTCTACAGATTAACACCATCAACACAAAAGAAAATTGTCACAGTTCTGCCAACTTAAGTCCTCAAAGTGGGAACAGTTTTTGGAGAGCAGTTTCACTGTGATAATAAACTTCCTTTTGTTGTCTTTATTAAAGGGAAAAAAGATTATTCCACTTGACTATTTTTTTTATCAATAAAAAGAACTTCTCATGATGCTCCAAGATAACCTAAAAAGAAATTTCCTGCTGATAGCACTAACATAACTTCATCTGAATTATTTCACCTTCCTCAATGCTTCATGAACAATAAATTCAGCTTTTGAATTTTTGGTAGTGAATAAATTATGCGTTTTCTAGGTAGCTAGTGAGTGGCATAAGGAACACAGAATTTGGGGTCAAGGAGCCTAGTGTAAGTCTCAGCTCTGTTTTAGTACCTCAGTCAACTTGAGCTTACAACTTGATTTCTGTAGACCTTTCCTCTTAAATTGGGGTTAAAAACACATACTTATCAGTATCAAGAGGAATGATTGTAAATAATTTGCTGTGAAGCTGAGCGGATAGGAAGAGCTTGAGTGTTGCTCAAACCTGAATTAGTTTGTGAACACAACTGCTTAGTACAG
Source organism: Aplodontia rufa (assembly GCA_004027875.1). NCBI lineage: Eukaryota > Metazoa > Chordata > Mammalia > Rodentia > Aplodontiidae > Aplodontia > Aplodontia rufa. The sequence continues at coordinate 13,519 of PVKS010022904.1, forward strand.
AATGGTGCTCAGTGACTAAAGCTGGGTGACTGGTACTATGGTGCTATGGTATTTAGACTCTTCCTGGACCAACCAGAAACTTTGAATTCTACATGTGAAAACCATGACTTATTAGAGGATGCTGCCAGTGCACATCACCATCACAAAAGAATGAGTATGAAGTGGTGATTGTGAATTTTATCAGAGAACTAATGAACTGAACAGAAAGAATATTTTCTTATTTGTTTGTAACCATACTCTTATGTTTCCATTAATGCACAAACATTATATTTAGCACTTTATTTGGTGTTGATATATATGAAGCAACCCTTTTATCATACAAATCATATCATACAGATGTGATATTTTCATACTTCACTATCATAAATTTCAATCTTTCCAGTGAAATTTCCTCACCACTTTAGGCAAATTGTAAGATTAGTATGAAGATTTCCATGTTACAAAGTGACACAATTGCTAGGGATGGGCTACATAATTGACTCTAAGCTTCTAGTAATTGAAGAAACAAATTAACAAAAAATCAAGTATAAGTTTCCTAGAAATTGTAGTTGCTTCCTGGTACTAAGACAATAGAATAAATTGAAACCCAAGCATAGCATGCAGCTATTTTTATATATTTTTTTTAAGAGAGAAGGATAACGAGAGAGAGAGAGAGAGAGAGAGAGAGAGAGGGAGGAGAATCAATTTTTATTGAGTTTTTCACATAGCTTTTGTTGCTCTGACACTTAGTTATGTAAGTGGGTGCTGGGGTTTGAACCCGTGTACTTGCGCACACCGGGCAAGTACCTTAACCGCTGAGCCACCCCTCCAGCCCTGGCATGCAGCTTTTTTGAAACAAATAGTTCTGTGAAAGTTGGTATATCTTACTGGGACATAGTTTTGAATAGTGATGATGGAATGATAGCAGGTAATTATTGTGACTAATTTTTTATTAATTATAACATTTAGTAATTAACTCTGCTTTGGGAGAACTCAAGGACAATATAGATTTAAAAAATTTTTCTTGGCAGTCAAAATAAATGATTGCATTTAAAATTAATTGAAATATATTGTGATTATTAAGATAAATGATTATTCCAAATTACATTAAAAGTTTTATTTTTCTACTATCACTTTTCTCTCAAATTAATATTCCATTTGAGAAGGCTGACATGTGAAGAGTAAAAGAAGTCATTAATAAAAGGAAGCATGTTTAATGGGAAAATGATTATCATTGAGTTCAGAGAAAATTTCATTGTGCCTACTTCTGATTGGTATTTTGTGCACCTACATGCCTTGCATATCTTTTTTTTTTTTAATGCTTTGCTTAATCTTAAGATGGTTTTGGCTTTAGAGGAAATATAAAAAAATGAGATACACACTTATTATTTAAAGGAGGCCAAAATTAAGATATAAATAGAGAATAATTGGAGTATGTAAGTTTGTTGACTTTAAAATATGCTTATTATAATCTTAGTTACTTTTAGGAACAATGTCCCACAGTTTGAAAAATTATTCAGTCACAATCTTAAGAAATTTTTATCATGGGGCTGGAGCCGTGACTCAGCGGTTATGCTGCTTGCTTGGCTTGCGCCAGTACACGAGTTCAAACCCCAGCACCATGTACGCAATGAAGTTTCAGAACAGTGAAGGCCACATGAAAAACTAAATAAAAATTTTTTTTCTCTCTTTCTTTCTCCCTCTTTCTCTTTCTCACTGTCCCTCTCTCTTAAAAAAAAATTCTTGTCATCATCATAGTCATATTAGTGTATTTTGTTCAATTTTTTTCTTTTAGTATTTAGACAGTTGATGGGAGTCCATGAATATATTATATATTGCAGGGTCAGCCACCCAGCACTAGGGTTATGAGGACTATCTTCAGGGTCACCAGCATAAACCAACAAAAAGCAGGGAGACCACCTACTGCCATACACTTCTTCCCATATCCAATTCAGGCTCAGTTTCTCTCTGGTAGTATAAAATCCCCAGAGTTTTCAGATAGTTCTAAAAATATTTTTTTTTTCTTCAGAGTTTATAGTTTATTATTTGTTGACCATACTGGATATAGGCATAATCACATCTCTGCCTAAACTTTTTTTTTTCTGCTTCAGTTTCTTTATTTGTAAAACATAGCTATAGTGCTGTTTGAAATCATGCGTATTAAAAGGGCTGACAAAGGTGCTTGGTAAATCATAGGTGTTGTATAAGAGGTATGTACTATTGTTTGGTGCTACCTCCTGACTTATTCCAGTTCTTAGACTGGAGGCATTAAAGTTTTTGCTTTGTAATTCAGTTGTTGGGGTTTTAAAGGAATTTGAGAAGTGTTTTGGTGAACAAATTGGAGTTTATCTCTGAACTATTAAATTAAGCCCTTTTAATGACTAAAAAATAAATTTAACCTTTGGAGCCACAAAAAAGAAGCAAGGACAAGTCATATTGTTTTAGATGCTCAGATACTTATGTACATTTTGCTTGCTCATATAAAGAATGGATGGAAAGTCTCAGCAGTGTGTACAGTCTTGAGGGATCATATGGGCTAGAAACTACATTAATCTTAATCAGAAATGTCTAGAATGGTTTGTTGATTATTGACTCTATGTTAGGCCTTATCTTAATATGGTGTGGGAGACAATATAAAGAAGGCAAGGTCCCTTTTCCTTGAGGCTCTCATTCAATTGAATAATAGCTCTAGGAAACTCATCTTGGAGAGGAGAGGACTATGTGGAATAGGAAAGAAGTTGTTCCAAATTTTTGGAATTGGGACTGTATTAGTTAGTGTTCTCCAGAGAAATAGAACCAATACAATATATATATACAGAGAGATTTATTTTGAGACATGGGGATGAACAGCAGTTTTAGGTGGTTTGTTGGTAGAATTCCTTTTTTGGGAGGGGTGAGTCTTTGTCTATTAAGGCCTTCAGTTGATTAGACGAGGCCCACTCACTGATAGGGAGAGTAATCAGTTTTACTCAGAGTCTGTTGGTTTAAAGGCTAATATCTTCTAAAAATATTTTCACAGACAAAATAGCTAGGTGTCTTGGTCTGGCCAAGTTGCCTCATAATATTAACCACCACAGGAACTTGTCTTAGGTGTTTTCTTTGAACCCCATAGCAGAGATATCTTATATGGTGTTGTAGTCCTAGATCATATACCCTTATCATTCTCTTCTGTTCTGATTTTGTTCATGCCTATTGTTTTTAAGCCTACTTTTTTTTTTTTCAATAGTAACACAGTTTTATTGGGGAGAAACCTGCAGAGGGTGGCCCAGTGGAGCTTAAGGCCTGTGGTCTGCTTACAGCCTGGGGTAGATATGGGGGAATGGGGGAAAGAGGGGATTAGGGAGTAGTCAGGAAAAAGCCCTTTCATATGATAATGGAGTGTTAGGGTTCATTGCAAGATTGTGGAGTGTTGTCTGAGTTTGAGATACAGGTGAGTCGGCGTAACCATGAGGTGACTCGTTCTAAAATGGAGGATATGTTTCAAAATGGCATGGCTTAGATCAAGATCTGTCTAACATTCCTGCCCACTTCTTTTTATTTGATAAGAAAAGGGGTGGTGGGAGAAGGGGTGGCCATCTTAAACTGCTTCCCAATGAGAGGGGATACAGTTGAGGATTCCTGTAGGTGCTGATACTGAGCATTTCTAGTGGAGCTCAGCAGGAGGATGTTCTGGACTCTGTGATCAGTAGTGAGTAGCATTGATGGTTCTCTATAAAAAGTGGGTGAATAGTTGAAACAGGGCAGACCCAACAGAAAGGCTAATAATGATAAAAAGAATTGGAAAATTGGAAGAGAAAAAGAGCTAGGCAAGTTTCTGTCCAGTTAGTGGGTAAACAGATGTGTTAATTTTGCATCGGAAGTTTCCATGATTATAGTTGAGGCAGCCAGAGAGGTGATAGGAGACAACTTGCTTTAGTTGGAGGCTGGGTCTTGTAGGGAAATTTTAACAGGAATGTGGTGGGTGGCCATAGTGGGCTTGGAGGTCCCACATTGTGGCTGACACCTCAAGGAGGAGAGCTGACAGGGATGTTAGCTTCTGGTTGGCATAAGAGACAGAGGAGTGTAGGGAGCTATGGTGGGTATTCAAACGAATGGAGGCATTGAACTTGGTTAGGATGTTACTGCCAGGGATAAGAGCTGGGCATTTAAGCATGCATGGGGCCTTTCATTCAGGCAGCCAAAAACAAAAAGGTTTTAGCCTAGGGTTTTGATCTGGGATGGTGTGATTCCATTCTCCAAGGTCCCCATTTCCATCTGCCTATAGATAATCTATCTCCTGTCTCAGTTACCACTCTGAATAGGTCCTTGGACTGCCATTGCGGCAAAAGGCAATGGCTGTTCTGGCTTCTTTGTGCTGACAATGGGCATTGACTATGGCTGTTTAGAAGGTCTGTTTGGCGGGATATCTGGGGGGCCTTGGTAGAAGTTGGGAGGCAGCTTCATGGAGGATCCTGTCATGACCATCTAGTGCTTAATGGACTCTAGGCATCTCATACATCAGGGCAGTCTAGAGGTTCATAATGGTGGTTGGTAGGATGTGGTGTACATGGGGGAAGGATCATGCTAGAACAATAAACAGTGCAACAAAACATTATTTTCTGCAAGTAATTAGTACAAAAGCAATCAGTGTATTCAGTCAGTCTTTGAAGACCATGAAGATAGTAACTTATTAGAATTTAGAGTGTGGTCTGACATGTCATTTATTTGTAAGTAGAGGACATTCAGGTCTTTAGAAACACTATTAGTGTTGCTGGAAACACTACCTGAGTTGAGGAATGCCATCTGATTTCTTTAATGTAGCTTTTTATTGTCATTACCTCTGTAGTAGCAAAAGAAATCCCTTTAGCTGTGTCACTTAGGACTCTCTTGGTAAGGTCAGTTAAGGCTTTCACGTGTCACATTAACTCTTTTAGATTAATATGAGGGATAAATATTAGAACTAAACAATTATACCAGTGAAAAACAGATTGTGTTTAGAATAAACTTGTGATTCTGGTAGTGTCTTCTGTATGCATTTCTTTATTATTTCCCAAGTACTCCCAGTACTTGTGGGAGTCCTGACACAAGTGCACATTTTGAGTTAATTAAAATAATCATTTCCTTTTTATTACAGTCCATGTATGACTGTTTTGGTTATACTCTCCTGTCAGCTGTTTAACACCAAGTTGATCAAAATTGATCTTGTTCCTATCCACTGCTAAGCATCAGCTGAGATTTGTCAGGGTCACTTTTGGGAACCTGTGAGAAGCCTTTTGTTCCTCTACCAGTAGTGCCATCTGTCAGGATGGGCCAGGGTCTTGCTGACCACACGGGGTATTTCCCTTTGCCGTGAGCCTCTTTGTAGAATGTGCTCTGGTTGGCTTGGGGAAGTCCCATTGTCCCCTGAGTTTTGGCTTACCAAATAGTGCAAGAGCCAAAACATTGGCTTCTTACCTAACTCTCTAATTTCCTTATTTTTGGTCTCCTCATTTTGATATTAAACATCCAGCAGGCCACTTTCACCATTCTTAAAGTGGGAATACTGGGCTTTAATTTTAATGTGTACAGTTTTTTAGTTACCCCTTTTGTTTAATTAGGGCAATTAACAGTGCTGGAAGTTACTACTATATCATATCTGTCCTATAGGTGATGGTGTGTCTTAACTCAGGTTTTTCTGTTAGAAATAGTACTTCTGCAAAGCATTAACAGGCAACAGTTATATAAAGCTTTATAAGGAAAATACCAAATGGAGTTAACAAGAGTAAAAACATATCCATCCCAGTATAAAAGGTAACATAAAATTTTTTATATAACCCATTGATAACAGATTGCCTTTATTTGGTCACGAAACATTAAATGACATAAATACCAATGAAATTGGTTATTTCCATATAAATTTGAAGGCGACTATTGTTGCAGATAATTCTAGTTTGGAAAACACCAACTTGACAAAATGTTCTCTTAAGTTTTACATTTTGAAAGGCTAGTATACTTGAAAAACATGGAAATATCTAGTATACAGAGAAGCCAGGTTAGTGTCACAACTACACAGATGTCATTAAATATAACTTTTAAAATGAAATTTAGAATCCATAGTGAATGATAACAATAATCACAAGTCTTTGTGGATTAGCAAAAATGAAAGCATAGTCTTAAATCTCGAATACATTTAGGAAACATTGTTAATGATCAGAAAAAGACTTAGTCAAAGCAAACAGATATAAGCCAGGCTTTCAAATGGCACTGTGGCTCTTTAATGTCAGATACAATTATTGGCTACTTGCCTGTAAATATATTTATAGTTAGCAGTTGTTGTTGTTTTGTTGTAATATTTTGACTTTGTAAGTTAATCTGATATCTTTCAACAAACATGCATGAAGATTAATTTCATTTTCCTTGCCTGTGTCCACCTGAAGAGAAGAGAAAACTTCATAAAAATTAGTGTCTCCTGATATTCCTGGGCCTGCCTTGTCAGTTTTCTGAAGCAGAATCTGTGCTGTATTATTCCAAAAGTAGAGGAATATGGGCCTTTTAAGCATCTCAAAAGGCTTGGAATCTGGAGTATGGGAATTCCAGAGTATGGGAAAGTACCATAGTGGTTTGGACTTCAAAGTGACTTTTTCCCCCCCCTCTGGTCTCAAACCAGTTTGGGCAATTGCTCATGTAAATCTGTAGAGCCAGAGATTATGTCCGAATTGAAACAGGGTCAAAATTTGAGGTCTTACAACTTAGCAGGGGTGAATGGTGGTTAAAATATCTTAGAGCAATTAAAATGAGAGCTATAGGGATTTTCCCTAGGGAAACAGGTAGGGTTAAAAACCTAGGACTCGCTACTTTTCCCTAAGAGAATAAGATCATCTTTCCTAGTGGTTTGATAAAGGATAAACTGACAAAACCAAGGGTCAGAGGTCAGGGTCTGAGACTGAATAGTTGTCATTTCACTCATTCTTCCAAGATCCTTGGTGAATTTTGGTAAATGAAATTCAGAGCTTGGCTGGGAGGGTTCTGTCTTGCAAATTTGAGAAATGAAATCCATGAACACAGGATCAGAAGCAAAGTAAAGGATTTAGTGGTGGAAAGAAAGCAGAACTCCCAGAGAGGGAGGGAGGTCCCAAGAGATGGATGCCTTGAGGTTTTTTTTTTTTTTTTTTAATTGAGAAGAATATGAAAAGTTGAACAGTTTAGGCAGAGAGAAGATCTAGAGTAGAAGAACCAGGCCTGGTGGTGAGGCCTTGACGCGGAACCTTGGACCAATTGGCATGGTGGTGGAGAGTTTAAGATCTCTGTGAATTTGTAAGTGAAATATGCCATTTTCCGGCCAGTGACTGTTATTGTTCAACTTGTACAGGACCAGGCATATGGAAGAACTTGTATGTTTGGGAAGATACCCCAAGGGGGTGTCTCATGGAAGCTGTGGAAGGGTCTGGCCCATGTTGGACCAAATGGACTGAGGAGGGCCCCTAGGGAAAGAAAGACCAAAATCAAACAGTGTCCTCTTGAGAGTTTGGTTTTTCTAGGTCGTTCCTGGAATGACCAATGGAACCACAGGCAATCTTGGGTGCCCCCCAAAAATGCAAGTCGTTATCAGAGGTGGTTGGGAGTTTCTCTTAGCTAGCACTAGGATTTTTTTTTTTTTTAAAGAGAGAGGGACAGTGAGAGAGACAGAGAAAGAGAGAAACAACTTTATTGAGTCTTTTAGTTGTGTACGTGGTGCTGGGGTTTGAACCCGGGTCCTCGTGCTTGCCAGGCAAGCGCTGAAACCGCTCAGCCACCGCTCCCACCCTAGCACTAGGATTTTTGGAAAGGAACAGTATCCTCAGGTGAACAGCATCCCTGGAGAGAGAAACCGTGGCAGGGTATCCAGTGACTCCAGAAGAATCAGAGGGGGTCGCTCACCCAAAAAGTGATGGCTGGTGGTAGATGTTATATCCAGCAATGTGGATGGTCCTTACTGGAGCTGTCAGAGGAAGAGGTGATCAGGAGGGAGGGAGGGTGGGGGAGAGAGAGGGGGAGGGCAGACAGACACCCTCTGACTGGGTCGGGGTCAAGGCCTGGCGAGAACCTTAGAACACCATTTCCAGGTTTTAGCACCAAAATGTAAGGAAAGAAGCAAATGGAGGAAATAAAGAAAGGAGAAAGGCGGCTCAACAGTAATACAGTTTATTTGGGAGAAATCTGTGGAGGGAGGCCCAGTGGGACCTGAGGCCCTTTAAGCCTCCTTTGATGGCTGGTACTGCTAAAACTTTATGTCCATCTGACCACACCATTCACCTCACACTTGCCAGCATTTGTGTCATTTGCATACTTCTACCTGGTCTTTGCATGTATACCTGTGTTCTGCCTTGATTCCAGGCTTCTAGGATCTTCTAGTTTCCTGCACAACTTGGCCTGTAGATTCCTGATCTGAGTCAGAACACTAATGGGTCCTATGGGGAAAATGTGATCTCTTTTCTTTAGTTTTGTTTATTATCTAGAAGTTTTTTGTCTTCCTAGGATTTTTACTACAAATTTCAGATTCTTCCTATCTTCACTAGTAGTTTTCACTGAACATAGTATCTGACTTGTCATATGTATTATTATTTTTTCATTTTGGTTTGAGTTCATTTATTGTAAAGCTGCTCGTTTCCTTTTGATTCACTCATTAGTGTTTTGTGTGGAGTACTAATTATTAAATATACTGCCATTCTTTTGATAGTTGAATGTGTATGGATTTATAACCTACAGACCAGCACTCTTTGCTCCATTATGCCTTTTATTCTGAGAGGCCTGTGCTTTTCAAATGCCACGGTTTTGAATAGCTGTCTGTAGAGTGATTACCATGGTGCTTAGACCCTGTAAACTAGCCATCTACCCGATACCATATTCCAGTGAGTGTTGTGCCTTATGCTCAGCATTTCTCATTGCATCTGATTTCCAGGGATTAAATTCCAGATGTTACTTTGGAGCTTGCCATCTGCCTGTTTGGGGGAAGTTTCTTTCAGGTTGTAGGTCACATATGTATTTGTTGACATTTTCAAATATTTATTAGAGCTCCACTTGTTGATATTTTTTATCTAATGGTGGAATAATTTGTTTTCTTCCTTAGAATAATTTCAGCATGAAACACATAATTTAAGCTTAAAAAATATATCAACATTGGTAGTCTTTTAGCAACTTGGGCTATTACAGAAAAGAAGTACACATTTTCTTCTACTTTGAAAGGGTAAATTTAAATCAGGAGGCTTTTAGTCTGTAAGTATAACTACTTTTAAAAAACACATGCTAAATATAAGAACAGTAAAATCTGATTCATCTAATAGCTTGCTCTGACATTTATTCTTATTTTTTCTATGATAGATATTAATTAGTCCTTTTGAAAAAGTGTATTCATTTCTTTTTAAGTGTACTTAGCTTTTCAAATATGATTCCTACAGCCTCCGATGTATTGTAGAAAATGACTACTAAAAACAATTTTGCTTGGAATCTTCAGATCAATATCACCTTTAAAGCCTTTAATACAGCCTTATTTATGCCAATCAAATCACAAAAATAGTGTGCTAAGTTATAAACTACTTGATTTCAGTACAATTATAACAGACTGATCAATCAATATTTCAAAATATAGGCTTTTATTATGAGAATTCATATGGATATTGATTTCAGTATTCTGTGTTAATATAAAGAGCAAATGGTCTCAAAATTAGGTGATCCAAAAATACTGTTTTTAAGGTTATTGAAACTTAGAATGCTTTTTCTAAAAAAATAAGAAGAAGAATGAAAAACCAGAAAAACTAGTTTTTTTTTATTCATTCAACATAGTCTCACATATTGGTGAGAATCATTGTTACACATTCATGTAACATTCATGTAACACATGGCTACTGACAGAGCAAGCCAAGGCTGATGCCCATTCATGGTCTCCCCTCTTTGACTTCTCCCTGTTCCCATATTTCCCCTACTTTAGCCCCGTATTAGTTGGGCTTCTCATGGATGTCAAGGGTTTCCAACTGCATTGATAACCCCCCTACCTCCCTCCAGCTGCACCGATATCCCTCTAATCCCTCCCTCCCTTCACAGTCCCCCTCCCTTCATCCCCCCAGTGTCAGTCATGAAAACTTGTTATTAATGGCAGGTTCCCAAGCCTACAAAACCCTACTCAGAACCATAATGTAGCTGACAATAGTGTTGCAGTGGTGGTTGTTACTTTGTTACTTCTTAATTCCCTGAAACCACTCTAAGCTGGATGCTTATTTCTACCTTTCCTGGCATGTGAGTATGAGGGGGAAGTTTGGTAATGGTGGATAGACTGTATGTGTATGATTAGGAGAGAAGTGAGAGAAAATGTAATTGATAAGTTGTTCAGGTAAGCTTGGATATAGAAATTTCATGGATTGGGAAATGCCCAAGCATCAAGGAATGAACAGAGGAGGGTTGTGGCCTCTAGGGTCTAGCAGCACCAGAAATGGTGCCCCTCACTTTACTAGAGAACCTCAAAGGTTCTATAGGATCAATGATGGAGCAGTGGGGTATGGCACTTGGTGATGGTGACTGTTGGTATACACAGGATCTTTGCAACTAAATGTTTATAAGGATAAAATGTTTGTTAGAATTTTGATGACAACTTTATATTTTTCAGGATCTGTTGGTATAAGACTTTGAAACTTTCCTTTGCTTTTAGAAATGTAAAGAATAGAGTCAATATTGTTAACATGTCAGGTCTTCCCAACTATATGTATCTAACATATCCCAAATGTAAATTGTAAAAGTGCAAGTAACTAAGATGTCCTTTAACAGATAAATCAACAGATGAACTGTGATACATTTTTGTAATGGACTATTATTCAGTGATATAAACAAATGAACAAAGTTCTATCAAGCCTTAAAAAGCTACCGAACATGAACATTCATATTACCAAGTGAAATAAACCCAGTCTAAAAAGGCTATATCTACTGATTTGAACTCTAACATTGTGGAAAAGGCAGAACTCTAGAGATGGTGACAGGAAGTTGAGGGAAAGATAAAGGGGTGAATGCTTGGCATTCACTATTCTGTATGATACTGTAATGGTCAACATATGTCTTTACAGATTTGGCAAAACTGTAGAACTGCATGAGTGAGTGAATCCTATTATAAACTATGGACTTCAGTTAATGATGTTTTGATATTGGTTCTCAATAATAACAAATGTACCATACCAATGCAAGATGTTAATAATTAAAGCAGCTTTGAGCCAAGGGCAGGCAGTATGTGGGAATTTTGTATTTTCTGATAAAATTTTCTGTAAACCTTAAACTGCAGTATTAAGAATAAAAGCAATAATCAAATTCACTAAAAATGCATCTGCAGAAAAAATAACTGACTGGTGATATGCTCAGTGGTAGAGCACATGCTGAACATGCTTGAAGCCTTGGGTTCAATTCCCAGCACCACCAAAACGAGTAAACAACAAACCCATACATACTATTGGTTTGCTAATATGTCCTTTTCAATTATTCCCCACTGACTTAATACTTGATTTTAAGCAATTTCAAAATGATACTTAAGTAATTCCATAATTTCCCAGGCATTTTCAATTGATTCTCAGCAGCAAATCTTTATATAGTGTGGCTGTTTGTTCCAAAAAATTACTTTATCCTTCTACAATTATTTATGTTTAAAACACACACACACACACACACACACACACACAATTTATATTCAAAATGCCTACTCTTTTTTAAAAAGAACTGCTAAGATGTCAGGTCTTCCCAACTATATGTATCCAACATATCCCAAATATAAATTGTAAAAGTGTAAGTAACCGAGATGTCATTTAATAGATAAATGTACAGATAAACCGTGGTACATTTTTGTAATGGACTGTTATTCAGTGATATAAACAAATGATATAAAGGTAAGCTTCTTGATGTATATTGCAACGTTTCTGTATTCAACTGGGTCAAATTTTTAGTTGCAAATTTCGGCTTAGGTATCAGCTTCATAATTCACATTCTTACCTAAATTTCTAAATTGATTAATGCAGAATAAAAGAAATTAATTTTAAATGATTAATAGCACATTTTAAGCTTATTTAGTGACTCCTTAAATTAAAATTATACCTTAAAAGTTTTGTATTATTCTTTTAAAAACTTGATAAACAATAGTTATCTAATGTCTTATTGCATATATTAAGTGGAAATATTTCACAGTTTTAAACTTACTTAATAAACTTACTTGTATATTATTTTAAATCCTTTGTAATATTAGGAGGTATTCTACTTCTGGTCTATTCGTCAACTGTATACTATCTCTTCTATTTGTAAAAGCTGAAGAATTGTAGGCATAGCCATCTGCTTATGGTAAGTCAGCTATATTGGAGGCCCATTTCATTCCAGTTTTCTTCTTGATCTTTTATTCCAGATGTTCATATAAATAGTATAGGGCAGAGGAACATAAAGCTGTCCTGTTTCAAGATTTTTTTTATCTTATTGGCATGGTGAGTCATGCTCAGTTTGAGACAAATTGCAGATTTCATTTTTCCATTGTTTGCAGAGTTTGTGAGGGGATTGGAGAACTTATGTGAAGAATTGACTTTGGGCATTTTACATATCTGGTTTGGGGAGTCTGTTTTGAAAATCTAAGTGTCAAAGTATCTTCATTAGTGTCTTAAGTAAACATATAGGATAAAATGATTTCATTTCTTTTTATTTGACTTTCATTATATTTTGAAGAACAACTGATTTTCATCCTTCTCAGGATAATTCTTCCCTGTATTTAACGATTATCAATGTGCCATTTTTTTCCATGGTTAACAATCTCAATTATTTAATGTCTCCTTTTTAAATTTTTTTCTCTTTTCCCTTTCTTTTCATTATTGTAAGTTATGTGTAATACATGTGTATATTATTCATTTATTCAATAAATACGAAGTAACTTCGAGATAGATGGTACTGGTGGTAAATTAAGACACAATTTCTGTCTTAAGGGAGCTTGTATTCTAGTGGTAGATAAACAAGTTAAATATATATATGCAACATAATTTCAATTACTATTAAGCACTGTAAATAAATATAAAATAGGGTAAGGAGATAGATTCTGAAGTGGGAATAGTGTTTTGAAAGGAGTGGTCAGATATGGGCTGTCTGAGGAGGTACAGTTTGACTTGAATGAAAGGAGGGAGCAAGATGTGGGTGTATATATGGCAGAAGAGTATTAGCATTAGAGGGAACAGTAAATAGAAAGGCCCTGAGGGATAGGCATGTTTGGCATTTTTGAGAAACAGAAGGAAGGCTGTTGTACCTGGGACTCACCAACCTTTGGGGAAAAGTAATAGCCAATAAAGTTTCATAGGTAAGAAAAGGCAAGGTCATGTTAATGTAGGAGCTTTTTACATTGTGACAAAAACATTTGAGTTCATTCTAAATGTGATGGGAAGCAATTGTATAGTTTTGATCAAAGATGTATTATCTAATGTGCATTTAAAATATTTTTTCCTGCTATGTGGTGAACTAACAGAAGTAGGAGACTAGGACAGAAACTGAAACTATTTTGGAGGCTTTTTAATTTTTCCAGACATGAGATAGTGGTAATCTTTTAAGGGGTTGCTCTTTTTTTTTCTGTGATTATTTTTTTTCTGTGGTCTATGTGTGATTTTTAAGAGCCTGAATTCCAGAGCCAGGCTGCCTAGGTTGAAATCCTGATGCCGTCCATTCCTAGTTGTATGACTTTAGGCATGATATTCAACTTGCCCATGTCTCATGTACCAATCATTAATAAAATGAGCATGATAATAGTACCTACCTGAAATGATTGTAATGAGGATTACATAAATTAATTCACTGGAAGTACATAGAATACTTAGAGTAGTGTCTGGCCTGGCATGTGACATTCAGTGTCCTTTTTTTTTTTTTTTTTGTTAAGAGAGAGGGACAATGAAAGAGTGAAAGAATCAATTTTATTTAGTTTTTTAATGTAGCTTTTGTTGCTCCGACACTCCATTATGTGAGTGGTGCTGGGGTTCGAACTGGCATCCTAGCACATGCCAGGCAAGTGCCATAACTGCTGAGTCACCCCTCGAGCCTTCAGTATCAGTTTTTGATGATACTAATCCAATGTTATTACTGTGAAATTTCGCCAGAGGCTGAAATAGTACATGTGACATAGTACATGTGACAGTGTTAGTTACAAAACCTGTTTATGAGTGATCAGTAGGAATATCATGGTTGTATTTTTGAAGCTGTTATTCAAGATGAAGGCTGCCTGGAGTCTTAGAATTAAGTCTCTGAATGGTACTTGGTGGAATTATTCACTATTTAAAATTTAGTTTTTCCTATTTTATATATTTTTTCCATTAAGTACATATTTCCTGAAGGAAGATTGTGATACTTTCATTCAAAAGTAAAAGGCTGTCTTATATTAAATAGTGCTTTATTTAACCACTTCTATTGTTTTAGATGATTTAAGATCTCAACAGGTTTTTAGTATGTTTTGTGTCCCATGTATTGTATTATTATATATGCTATTTGCACATTGAGTGATTTTCTATTTTTCTAATTTTTTCTGTCTTTTGCCCATATCATAATTGAATTTGTCTCTGTACACACACATGCAAGCATTCACACACACCCTTCACAAATGAACAAACATACCCACATACAAATTCATAGACCTTGCCATTTGGCTGCATTACTGTCAAAAGGCCCTACACTCCCAGAGTGGATGCAGCTGCCTCTCCCTTCGTTTGGGAAAGTAGCATTACTCATCACCTTAAATATTGCTTCATATCTCTGCTCATTATTTTGGATATGTAGAGCACTTAAATATTTGTTATTTTAATGAATCAAAATAAACTAGTTATGATGGTTTGAAAAATCAAGTATAGGTCAAAGTAATTGTTTTTTAAGCAACTTTTATTTTTCAGTTTCATTTTTAGTACGAAAAAGCTCACGTTGTTTGTGTCTGTTTATAGTTGGTGATTGGAATTTGGTAGAAGTGCAGTCTAAATAGGGGAGTCATATTGCTCTTGGGAAATGTAAAAAGGTATCCAGTTATATAAATCTATATAAAGACAAATCTCCAGACTAATATTTTCATATGTGGAAGGGCTAAAATCTATATTATGAACAGTTATAAATTTAACTTGGTAAAGCCTAAAATCATACTAGACAATATTTCATTTATAGTTCTTAAAAAATGAAAGAGATGTTGATTGTATATTTACATATTTCACATAATGACATGTATCTTCCACATGTATGCACACAATGTACACATGCACATATGCACACATATGCACATTCCCAGTTTTTAGATTACAAAAATGAAGTACACAGTGGTTAAGAAACATGCACAAGCTTATACAGCTAGTTGGAGGACTGTGATTCAAACACTAGGCAGCAGTCTCCTGAGCACTTGCTCTGCATGCTCAACTATGTTACCTCCCTTCATGACTAACATAACTTATTTTTCTCTCTTAAAATGCCTTGAAAAATATCTGAAGAAATACCTCATCCAGCTGTAGAGAAACAACCAACTACGTTTATTTTTGGAAATAATAAGGGAGTCTTTTTGCTCTATACATAGACTTCTACAAGTAGAGCAATTGCATAACATAGCCTGTCTGTGTAAATTACACTTTTTTCACGATTCATTTAACTACTTGAATTTGGTATCATTTCCTTTCAACCTGAAGCACATCTGATGCAGATTTACTGGGACATTCACACTCTATTTTGGTTTTAGAAGCTGCAGACCTCATTTACAAGTGCATAAACAATATAGCAATTTGGAATTGTCATATCCTATATAAATTTAATTTTTCTTTTTCTTTGGAAAGTAAAATAATATAAGAAAAATATTTGTGGTGCAACTATTTTTGTTATAATTGAGCTACTGCTCATGGACTAGCTGTTAGTTAACCCAGTGATATGTTAAAGTTTTAAACTGGGAAGCTAGATGAAGATAAGGACCAAGTTACTTAATATATCTGAACAAGTTTCCTATGAACTAGTTAATTCCCACTTGGAAATACACGTTTTATCCTTTTTCTTTTTCTTTTGGTTCTCTGACCAGGAATCCATGTACTTTTGAAATCAAATCATGCTTGCTTTGATTTGCTTGTGCTTATGTCCCACAGTTTCAAAATCAAGGGGTAGAATTGTAATAGTCATTCCTTTGAGTGGCTAAAAACTGGAAAACAGTTTCATTTCATATTCATTTCAGATTAAGTAAGAAATCAATTGGAGATTGGAACTTTTCCAATCCATATAATTCTTTAGGGATTTGTGAGCTTTAAAATCAAAATACTTATATACTCTTTGACTGAGACCTAGTGTTAGTATAAAAAGCAAAATAAAGTCTACATCTGCAACCTTGAATTTAACATTTAAAAACTATTAAAATACTAGAATAAAATTGGTAAACATTTTTATTCAACATAAAGAATTAATATTTCTATATTTTTGCTCAATTGTTTTTAAAATTAAAAATGGTATTTGTTATCCCTTTAATCTCATCAGTTTTTCATGCTTTTTAGAAGCTATTGCATTTATGAATTTGGTGTATATTCATCTAATTCATACTTTTGCACATTGCCTCTATTACTTTGGAAATTTATATCCTTAAATGATTAACAAAGCCTGAAGTAGACACATCATTAATGCTTTATGTCTGTCTTTTTGAATCAACTGTCTGTCATATTGTTCAGTATTTTAGATTTACCTTGTTTTTTAACTTATTTCCAGTAAACATTCATAATTTTTAAATATCAATTTTATTATCAGTTTTAATCATCATTACTTTTTCTTGCATCAAAATCTTTCCTTATTGTCAAAACTGATTTTAATAAACTGCCAATCTATGTATGTCTGAAAATTTCTTTATTTCATCTTCACTCTTTAATAATTTGGAATCCTGGTTCTAGAATTCTCTCTGATTATTACTTTTCTTCAGTAGTTAGAAGATAATATTTCATTATCTGGTAGCGTTTGATGCTTATGAGAAGTCTTTGTCAGTCTGATTTTTACCTCTGTAACAATCTTCATTTCCTTTTTGTCTTTGGTGTTATGGACTTTGATTACAATGTGGATTCATGTGCATGTAACCTATATGCATATAAACAAATAAAATCACCATTTCTTCAATCTAAAGATCCTTTGAAAATTTTTTTTGGAAAATTGAAGACTTATATTTTCTATAAATATCGCTTCTACAACTCTATTTTCTCTTTTAGTTCTGCTAACCTACATTTCCTTAAATACATTGACTTTCCTGTAGTGATTCTTTTGAATATCTTTTGGGAGATTAATTTTTATTCTATATTTTTTATTTGAGGGGCTGAATTATCAGTAACAACCTACATATAAAATCAATTAGGAATACAAGATTTCTAAAAGACTGATAGATTTTAAAGATTAAACCAAATATATCTGTCAAATATTTATTCTTTGTCCCAGTAGGAATTTACAAATTGAGGGTCTGTGCTCTCATTAGAGTTCTCAGAGAAGCGGTGATAATTTAATGGCAAGGAATATCATTATTCAAATGAAAGGGAAATTAAAGGGCTTTGAAAACTATATTGATGGTTTATTAGATACATTCATTTTTATATTCTTCTTTTAAAGTACCAGTGTGAAACCAACATTTATTACTTTGTTAGTCAGCCTTCTATTGCTGTAACACATACCTGAGATAATAAACTTAAAAAGAGGAAAGGTTTAGTATGACTTACATGTTCAGAGAGTCCAGTTCATGGTCAGTTGGCCTTATTGCTTTTGGTTTGTGGTAAGGCAGCATATCATGGTGGGGAGCTCATGGTGGAACAACTTGCTCACTTCACAGTGTTTAGGAAGCAAAGAAATAGAAAGATTAGGGTCAGGGTCCCAATATTTCCTTCAAGGGCACACCACTTTCTTCCACAAGGCCTCACCTTCTAGAGGTTCCACTGCCTTTCAATAACACCATGGGTTGGGGACAAATCATTTTTGAAGGACATTGAAGATCTAAGTTATACCGTCTGGTTATTTTTAAGGAAGAAAATATTTAAAAATAGGCAAAAATTATTCATTATTCCATTGCCAGACATTACAGTAGATAACAAAAAATTCTGTAAAAGGTTAATTTAATTAAGTAAAATGATCTATACATGTGATAAAAAAGTATAAAGTAAAATATTTTTTTCTCTCTTCTTTACATATATGAAAGCTTGCATGTATATCTTCATGTGTATACATACAATGAACTGGAACAAAATAACAAGGATATTTATGTATATACGCACACACATATATATATACACACATGCATACACATAGCTTTTTAAAATCTAACTTTTGAGATATTTCATTATATGCAATATATGTGAATTGAAACATTATTTATATGTTTCATCATATGGTTGTGCTGTAAAAATAGTTACACAATGAAAATCTTTACAACTGTATCTTGACATCCACTGGGAAGGGTAAAGGAAGTTTTATTGGTGGAATTAAGTTGTTGGGTAGCATCAAATTGAAATGGAGAACATTTTCATTTCAAAGTGAAATAAGTCAGACTCAGAAAATCAAGGGCTGAATGTTTTCTTTCATACGTGGAAGCTAGAGCAAAATAAGGGAAAGAAGGTTGGGGGTGGGGATAGGATATCATAAAGGTATAGGGGAGATCAGTGGTGTAGAAGGAGATTGAGAAGGAGGAAGATAGGATGGGGAATGTGAGGAAATGTGCAATCAATAAAACAGAATCACATTTTGTGCATATACTGTAGGGAATTCCACCTATATGTATATGTAGAAAATGCTGATCAAAAACAAATTAGTAAATAAATGAGTGAAAGGAAGGTCAGTAGAGTATAGGAAGAGAGGGAGGAGGGAAGGGAAATGGGGGAATTGTGACTAGAATAAAGTAAATCAAATTCCATGAACGTATGATTTTTGTCAAATTGAACCCAGCTTCTACGTATAACCATAATGCTCTAATAAAAATAAATTAAAAAACAAAAATAGTTGCATCACTTTGTAGTCACAACAATGGAATATGAGAATTCTTGTTTTTTTCTTATTCTTACTAGTGTGCCTGTTGCAAAACCTTTCTATTTTCAAACATGGAAAGTGAAAACCATATGTATAATGGGTTTGTCCAGTTTATTTTTGTTGTTTTTGCTCATGCTTTTGGAATCATATCTAAAAGTATATTGTCAAATCCAAAGTGTGGTAGTTTGTCCTCCATTACTCTTACAAAATAACTGAGATAATCAACTTCCATAGAGGAAAGCTTTTATTTTGGCTCATAGTTTTGGAGGTTTCAGTCTGTAGTCAGATAAGACACATTGGTTTTGAGCCTGTGGTGAGGTGGTATATCATGTTGGGGAGCTCTCAGCAAAGCAAAGCCATTCACTTCATAGGTGAGATGAATGAAAGGAAGAGAAAAAGACTCACAATTCCTGTTGAGGGCATGCCCTCAATGATGTAAAACATCCCATTATTCTCTGCCTCATAATGGTTCCGTCACCTCTCAGTAGCAACACAGTTTAGGTATCAACCCTTTAACACATGAGCCTTTGGAGAACATTCAAAATCTAAACTATAGTATACAAAGTTTGAAGATGTCCCTCTGTGCTTTAAGAGTTTTATAGTTTTACCCCTTATTCTTTATCTTTGATCCACTTTGAGTTAATTTTAGTATATGTTGTAAAGTAGGGGTTAAATTTCATTCTTGTGCATGTAGATACCCAGTTATCCCAGCAGCATTTTTTTTT
>PVKS010022905.1:0-33077 GCA_004027875.1 Aplodontia rufa
TTAAATTATGTTTCCACTGGTTCCTGCAGCCTGCTTGGTCAAACACAGCATTCCTTTCTGCCTCCAGCCACACCCTTCTAGTCTGCAGTAACCACTATTTGACATCTAGATCCACCATTCTTGTCTTCAAAAAAATTTGGTATTTCTTCAACTTTATGGAAACTCTTCAATTGGAATGAGTCACAGGGTCTGTACCTTAGGCAGCTCCATGTGTCATAGCAAAGTACCACATGCTCAAAAGGTAGTTACAAAGCTAAAATCTGCAGTTAGTAACATGAAAGGAACCATGGAAGAATTTAATAATAGACTAACTTCTGTAGAAAATAGAACCTCAGCTACTGAAGAAAGAACTTCTGACAATGAGAGACTGAGCAACCTTGAGTGAACTGATGACAGAAAAGAAAACTACCTTGAAGAACATGATCAGAATCTTTAAAATGTCTGGGATGAAATGAGAAGAAGCAATGTGAGAGAGTAATTGAGATGAGATAGAAGAAGGAATTGAAACACAAACGAATGGTATGTTTCCTCAAGGAAATTGTTTAAGAAACTTTTCTCATAGAAACGTAGAGTCAGATATGCTGATCCAGGAAGCTTTCAGGACACCCAATAGGCCTAATCAAATGAGAAACTCACCAAGACACATCATATTCAAAGTGTACAACAAGGATATCAATGAAAGAATATAAAAGCAGCAAGGGAGAAATGCCAAATCACAGTCAGAGGCAAACCAATAAGAATTACCTCTGCCTTTTCAGCCTAGAGTCTGAAGACAAGAAGGTCATGGAAAGAAATCTTTCATCATTTGAATGACCCCAACATGAAGCCTAGAATAGTATACCTGGCAAATGTCAGCTTCATCCTTAAGGGGGAATAAGAACTTTTCATGATAAGATCAAACTGGTAGCATTCATGAACAAAAAACCAGCCCTACAAAGAATCCTCAAAGATACCCTCCAGATAGATCAAGCAATGAATACACAAAACCCACAATCAGAGGACATTTAATAAAGTTATGTCCTATCAATATCCAACCAAGACACAACAGAACTTACTAATAATACACAATGATTATGAACCACATACACACTTGTTTTGTAACACTGAATGTGAGCAGTCTAAATGCGCAGCTCAAAAGATGTAGATTAGCAGACTGGATCAAAAAACAATATCCAACAATATGCTGCTTACCGTAGACCTACATAATAGTCAATAATATCCATAGACTAAGGTTAAAAGGATGGAAAAATCTGCCATGTGTATGGCCCAAGAAAGCAAGCCTGTGTTGCAATACTTATATCCAACAAAGTAGATTTCAAACATCCACTAATCGGAAGTGATAAAGAAGGCCACTACTTAGTAAGGAAGGGAACCCTACAACAGGAAGATATAACCATAGTAAATATGTAGTCTCCAAATAATAGTGCTCCTGATGATGTGAATAAATGACTTCATGATAGAAAACCACTTGTGGACCTCAATAAAACAATACCAGGTGACTTCAACACTCCTCTGTCACCAATAAAAAGATCAAAAAAATTAAAAAATCAACAAAGAAATCTCCAGCCTAAAAACTACATGAATCAAATAATTTTAACAGACATACGTAGACTATTTCATCCCAAATCAGCAGCATACACTTTCTTCTCAGCAGCACATGGATTGTTCTCCAAAAAGGACCATATTTTGGTTCATAAAGGAAATCATAACAAATATATAAAAGTAGGCATTACCCCATGTATCCTATCAGACCATATTGCCATGAGCCTAGCAATCAACAGCAAAAATCATAACAGAAAACTTACATATTCATGGAGATTGAATAATACCCTATTAAATGAAGAATTGATCTAAGATGACATGAGAGCAGTAATCAAAAATTTCTTGGAGGAGAATGAGAATGAAGACACAACATATCAAAATCTCTGGGACAGCATGAAAGCATTCTTAAGGAGAAAATTTGTAACAGAGTGCCCACATTGAAAATGAAGAGAGATTCCAAATAGACAAGGTCTTGCTCCACCTCAAATCCCTATAAAAGGAAGAACACACTAATCTCAAAGCCAACAGAAGACAGGAAATAAACAAGATCAGAGCTGAAATCAATGAAATTAAGAACAATGACACCAACAGGAAAAAAAAGAGTTGATAAAACAAAGAGCTGGTTCTTCAAAAAAATAAATAAAATTGATAGACCCCCCTAGCCAATCTCACTAAATGAAGGAGAGAAATGAATCAAATCAATAAAATCACCAATGAATAGAGAGGAATCATCATTAAACTCATGCAAATCCAGTGAAATATAAGATCCCATTTTGAAAGACAATACTCTCTTAAATAAGAATGTATGGAAGACATGGACATAATTCTAGACATATACAAGATCCTTAAAATGGCACAGGTCGACATTGTATTCCTAAGCAGCCCATGAACAGGCACTGAAATCCATAGAGAAATTAAAAGTATACCAAAGAAGAAAAGCCCAGGACCTGATGGATTCACTTTTGAGGAGGAGCTAACACCTCTCCTAATACTCATAAAGCTATTCCAAGGAATTGAAAAGGAGGGAACTCTCCCAAGTATTTTTTATGAAGAAATCTTAATTCTTATACTAAAACCCAACAAGAACACATCAAAAAAATAGGTTCAGAAGTAAAGTGGACAAACCAATTTATTAGATCCAAAGAACAAAAATGCAAAATGTTAATATTTATGAGATACATTTGCAGGATACTTCACAAGGTATTTTTACAAGCTATGCTGCATAGCTGTCCAAAAACATAAATATTTAATCCCATTGTGAAATTTTGAAGAATAACAAGTGATTATAGGAAGGGAGGAGAAGGGGAAATGTTGGAACTAAGATAAAGCAGAGTACATACCAAGCAGTTATAAATGTCACTGTATGTACTATAGCCATATATATAAAATGTTCTTCATAGATATAAGAATTATGTCACTGTATTTGGTTTTTTAGGAATAATATAGGACCCAGAAGAAAGGCAAGGGATAAATGGACAGGAGGAGGGAGGTAGTGGGATGTGGGGCAGGATTTGAACAAATTGTATTGCTGAATTTTTGCATCTAGGAATATGTGACAACTAATCCTAACATTATGTAAAACTATGCTGCACTAATAAAAGTAAATTGCAAAAAAAGAAAACAGACCAATATCACTGATGAACCTATATGTAAAAAATCCCTAATAAAGTTCTAGCAAACTGTTTTCAATAACATATCAACAAGATAATTCGTCATGATCAAGTGGCCTGCATTCCAGGTATGCAGGGCTGGTTCACCATATGCAAAACAATGTAATTCATTACTTGAACAGAATTAAGGACAAAAATCATATGATCATCTCAATTGATGCAGAAAAAGCCTTTGATAAAATTCAGCACTCTTTTATACTCAAAACTCTAGGGAAAACAGGGAACAAAGGAACTTATCTAAACTATGTAACAGCTGTATATGCCAAATACTAAATGGAAAAAAAGTTGAAAGCATTTCCACTAAACTCAGGAACAAGACAAGGCTATCTGCTCTCACTACTTTTATTCAATATAGTTCTTGAGACCCTAGCTAGAGCAATCAGGCAAGAGGAGGAAATCAAAGGGATAATAATTTGAAGAGAGGAAATCAAACTCCCCCTCTTTTGCTGACAACATGATTCTTTATTTGGAAGATCCAAAAAACTCCACCAGAAAACTACTTGAACTTATAAAGAGATATAGCAAAGAGGCAGGCTTCAAGATAATTACTCATAAATCAACATCATTCCTATAAACACACAATAATAATGCAGAAGAAGAAATCAGGAAATCAGGCCCATTCTCAAAATCCTAGAAAAGATTAAAATACCTGGGAGTTAATCTAATAAGGGAAGTCAAAGACCTCTACAACAATAATTATTGGACACTGAAAAATGAAATCCAAGATGACCTGAGAGTATGGAAATATGTTCCATGCTCTTGGATAGGCAGAATTAATACAATAAAAGTGGTCATTCTGCCAAAAGCTCTATATAGATTCAGTGCACTCCCCATCAAGGTACCAATGTCATTCTTTACACATATAGAAAAATTCTCAAATTCATTTGGAACAATAAGAAACTCAGAATAGCCAAAAGCTTACTAAGCAAGAAGGACAAAACAGGTGGCTTTGCTATACCAGATCTAAAACTATATTATAGAGCTGTAGTAACCAAAACATCATGGTACTGCTATCAAAACAGGAATGAAGAGCAATGGAATAGAATGGAAGGCCCTGAAATAAACCCACAAATCTTTAGACATCTGATCTTTGACAAAGGGGTACAAAATATAACATGGAGGAGAGACAGCCTATTTAACAAATGGTGCTGGGCAGACTGTACAGCTATCTGCAGAAAGTTGAAATTAGGCCTTGTCTTTCACTTTGCAAAGAAATCATATCAAAATGGACCAAGGAGCTAGGAATTAAACCAGCTACCCTGCAACTTCTAGGAGAAAAGTTAGGACCAAAACCCCAGCATTTGGAAGTAGGCAAAGACTTTCTCAACAAGTCTCCTAAAGTGAAAGAAATAAACTTAAGTATAAGTGAGTGGGATGTCATAAAGCTAAAAAGCTTTTGCACAGATAACGAATTGATCTAAATTGTCAAGAGACTTCCTCCAGAATGGGAGAGAATCATGGCCTGTGATTCTTCTGACTAGGGACAAATATCCAGAATTTACAAAGTCCTCAAAAATCTCAACCTGAAAAACACTAACAATCCAATCAATAAATGGACCAAAGAGGACATTGAGCAAACAAATGCATACATGAGGGAAAGTGCTCTAAATAACTAGTAATCAAAGAAATCAAAACCACATTAAGATTTGCCCTCACTCTAGTCAGATTGGCCAAATGAAGAATAAAAGCAGTAATAGATGCTGGTGTGGTTGCAGAGAGATAGGAACACTAGCACACTGTTGGTGGAACTGCAGACTGGTACAGTCCCTCTGGAAAGCAGTGTGGAGAACCCTCAAAAAATTAGGGATGGATGCGCCACATGATCTAGCTATCCCTCTCCTGGATATTTTCCCGGGGATTCAGAATCTACACGTTCCAGTGACACAGCGATATTTATGTTCATAGTGGCTCAATTTACAATAGATAAATTATGGAACTAACCCAGATGCCCCTCACAAGATGAATGGCTCCTAAAAGTGTGGTATATATGTACCACGGAGTTCTACTCAGCAATGAGAAAAAATGAATTTGCAGCCTTTGAAGGTAAATGGATGGCAATGGAAAAAATCATGTTGAGTGAAGTTAGCCAAACCTAGAGAGTCAAGTGATGAATGAATCTATGGAGGATGGAGTTAGACCCAGACCTATGTGAAAAGCAGTAAATCTCATATATTAGACCCAAAAGGGGAAGCAACACATAATCTAGGGAAATCATAGATATGAATCTGGTAGGAGTGAGGAGGGGGCTGATTGGGGAGGGCAGAGGGAAAGAGTATTGTGTGGGATCTAGGGGGTAATTTTGATTTTAAAATATATACATATCATATTGTTTCTTTGGATACATTTTTGATTGTACAACAACTAAATTTCTTAATAAGAAAAAAGAAAAAATACCATACCAGCAATAAACTTGAAAGTACCTAATAATTTAATTTACTTAGATTTATGTATAAATCTTTATCTCCACAGGTAAAATATTACATGGAAGTAATCCATCGCAAAATGAAGAAACAGTACTATTCTTAACATTCCTTGACCTATTCATCAGAAAAAGATTACAGGTGAAACGTTGAATATATAGAGTGACTAGGAAAAAAATAAAATAAAAAGTGAATAATAACAGATGCAGGAGATGTTGTGGGGAGAAATGAACACTAACACTGTTGGTGAGACAGTGGACTTATATAGTCACTCTGGAGGGCAGTGGGAGATTCCTCAAAATTTTTTGGATGAAGACATTCAACCCTTTGTTCTCTGGGTTATGCTGATTTCACTCAGCATAATTTCTTCCATAGCCATCCATTTACCTTCAAAGGCTGCAATATCATTGTTTCTAATTGCTGAGTAAAACTCCATGGTATAAATGTACCACAGATTTTGGATCCATTCATCCAGTGAGGGACATCTGGGTTGTTTCCATAATTTACCTATTGTAAATTGAGCTGCTATGAACATCTATTTCGCTGTGTCGCTATAATGTGCTGATTCTAAATCCCCTGGAAAAATACCTAGGAGAGGAATAGCAGGATCATATGATGGGCTCATCCCTAGTTTTTTGAAGATTCTTCACATTGCTTTCCATAGGGGCTGTACCAGTCTGCAGTTCCACCAACAGTGTACTAGTGTGCCTATCTCTCCACAACCTCTCCAGCATCTATTATTGTTTATTTTCTTCATTTTTGTCAATATGACTGGTGTGAAGTGAAATCTTAATGTGATTTCACTTGCATTTCTTTGATTACTATTGATTCAGAGCACTTTCTCATGTATTCTTTAGCTTGATCAATGTCCTCTGTTGAGAATTTTTGATTAGCTCTTTGGCCCATTTATTAACTGAGTTATTTGGGTTTTCGTAGTTGAGGTTTTTGAGGATTGTGTAAATTCTGGATATGAGGCCCCTGTCAGAGGAATCTCAGTCCATTATTCTCTCTAATTCTGTAGGAAACCTCTTGACTCTTTTGATTATTTCCTTGGCAGTGCAAAAGCTTTTTAGCTTTATGGCATCCCAATCACTGATTTTTCCTTCACTTTCGGAGACATGTTGAGAAAGTATTTACCTACTCCCAAGTCTTTACTCATCTGTGGAGGCTGCAGTTAGATTCTGGCCATTGAAAAAGGAGGTCTAGTACCATGTGGATTTAAAATCCACATAAGGTGTAATGTCATACAACCTAATACTTTTTTAGAAATGTTTTGGGAGAGGTAGATAAGGGTGGGTAATTGGGGAGGCTCTTGGGGGTAAATCAAATTTTCAGAATCTATATATATTTTTGATAGAAGCTTTTGAGGGGTAAATGTTATGCTGATAACTTTTTTCAGTTTTTAAAAATAATTTTATTCAGTGGTGTTCATTTTCACCTACTTAATTTAGATTCTCAAGTGCAGCCTTCAGGAGGATGTTTACTTTTCTTTTTCTTTATTAGATGAATATGGAGTTACAATTGAGGGGGAATCATTGTCAAACAATCGAGAACAAATGTATATTTACATAGTTTTCCAAGGCTGATGCCATGTCATGGATGCCCCACTTGGGTTCCCCTTGATTCTATGTTTCCCCCAGAAGAACTCCTGAGTTAAATGGATACCTCTTGGAGGTCAGATATCTCCTCCTGGGATGATTCCCCTATACTCCCACCCTCCAGCCTTCTAGATATCCTTCTTAATCCCTCCCACCACCCTGTCCCCCACCCTATGTCTCCAGGTATCCTAGGCAATCATCCCCTGTTTCTGTAAAAGTTCATGCAATTTGAGGTTATTATTATATGCTGATAATTTTAAGATTTGTTTTTTGGGGGAAACATCTGTGAAAATAAGAGTATTGAGGGAACAGGATTGGGAGAGAGTGTGAATATGAATAGTTGGTCCCCTCAAATTCCATTTTTTTAAAAAAAATGTACCAGTTATTAAAGCTATCTTTCTTTCTTTAAAAAGCTTATTCCCAGAAGACCTGGAATTAGCATGTTATAGTGACAAAGCTTCATCGATATTTGTAGCAGCTCAATTTATGATGTATAAATTATGGAATCAACCCAGATGACATTCAGTGAATGAATGGATCCAAATATATATATATATATATATATATATATATATATATATATATACACACACACACACACACACAATGGAGATTTCATCAGCTATTAGAAAGAACAATATAATGGGATTTACAGGTGAATTGATGGAAATGGAAAAACTCATGCTGAGTGAAATAAGACAAAAACACAGATATTCTGTTGTCATATTTTTCTCTTGTGAAAGCTAGAGCAAAACATAGGATAGGATGAAAGTTAGTCAAGTTTATTTAATAGACCCACCAAATTGAAAGTAACGCATAATACGGGGAAAGTATAGCTATGAAGAAGAGGGCAAAGGATGGGATGAGGAGAGAGGGAGGGGGCAGAGGGAGGGAAATGTGGAGGTATCAATACTGTAGAGTACACTTTCTTTGAGAAGTTAAACTATATGCAGGTAAGTATATAAATCTAGACATTTCAAAAATTAACATCCATCTATGCGGTGATTGATATCTGTAACATGAGGTAATTACAGAGGAGACAAAAGACCTGAGAATGGGTGCAGGTGGGGAGATTCTGACAAGGATTGTATTTAAGTTACAGGATATATATATATATATATATCAAGGAATCCCTTCAGTATGTAAGACTATGTTGATCCAGTTAAAAAATGAATGGAAGAAGGACCTTAAAACACACACCAACACAAATAAAATACAATAATTAATCTGGTTTTTGTGCCCAAAATGATGGCCTCTCTCTAAATTAAAACTTTAGTATGCTTATTCCTCCTACCATTTTTGCAAAATAAACTCACTTGTACCAAAACCAGAAAAGTGTCATTACTATTATGAGGTAAGCTCCCTCTTTGAAAATATTAAAATATTTTCATTTTATCTAGTAAAGTGGAAAGAAAAAAGAAACTACACCAATATTGCTCCAGCGTTTAGGGCAGTTTTGGGTTTTCTCCTCTCACAAGGCAGTGGTTATTTCCTTTCTATATTGAAGACCCTCTGAAAGTCATAGTGTGAATCTTTGCTTCAAAAGAGTGTGAACAGGAGCTCAGCTAACTTCATTCTTGGTAGTGAGAAGGGAGAAAAGGACACAGACATTCATTATTTAGATTCTATGGTGGAATCATCCTTCTTTGTCATATGGGAATTCCATAACTGCACATTATAGGGGTGGAGAGGCAGAATGTTTAGCATTTGTGTTCAGAGCACAGGAAAGCCTGAACAAGGTTTCATTTTTTCAAACGCCATCCAAAATTGGCAAATATTTCAAACTTGTATTAAAGACTCAAGGTGAAATTATTCCACAGTAACAATAAATGTTTACAGAAATTTAATTAGCAGGTCACTATTTGATGAAAAGTAAAGTACATAGGTGAGAGGTTTGTGCATCTCCATCTGCCCCTATCCAAGACTGAGAATTATATCCTCGAGCTGAGCCTCTAGATAGCAGGATAACAGAATTATAGGTCTCAACCTTTCTCTTACTTGGTGTCCTGGGTTATCCTAGGACCTGAACACAGTCTGGACCATCTGTAGGGCAGACAGGACAGAGCCTGGACTTTTGGACCAGAAGGCAGAGATGCAATGTGTCCTACCTGGAGGGCTCCCTGGCAGGACCCCCAGAGTACCTTCTTGGGTCATCCAGGCTCTGATGACCAAGCTGAAGCCACTGTTTGCCAGTCTGGCAGCGCTGGAGCACCTCACCACCAAGTACACAGTCTCAAACACCAGAAACATGCTAGCCAGGATCTTTCCTACCATGGAGGACATGGGCTGCTTAAAGCTCCGCCCCATTTGCTCACCTGAAGGAAGTCCCCTCCACCAGCCCCTTCCACCTCATCATTTCCATGGTAGGCTCATCCACAGAGCAGAATGTGCAGCTGTGGGACATGCAGGTCTGCGGTGCTACTGGTAGTGGTTCTCAAGGTGGATGCCCTCCAGGCCCAAGAAGGTCACATTATTATAGGAGAACTCACACATCCACCGTGCAAAGCCCAGATTGCTGTGGCAGTGCAGGTAGAGCTGGATAAAGGTCAAGGCCTTCTCTGGGTAGTAGCAGTGCACTCATGTTCATCCTAGGCTGCCTGCAGCACATGGCAGTATCAGTTAAGGCAGGCACCCTGCTCATTCACCCTGGGGGGGAAGTCCTCAAATAGCCACCTTACAAGGAGTACTAGGCAGCACCCACATTCAGCACCCCTGAGGGGCCCTGATGCACCCCAAATTCATTGTGGAATGCCCTGGCCTTGGTATCTCTAACAATTTTAGTGCCCAATGTGAGGCTCCATATGCTTCCTAGGGGATGGTGGGGACTCCCTCCTCTGAAGAGATGAGTCCCTTCCTTCTTGCTGGGCATCAGAGTGGGAGAGGAAATAAGTGCCTGAGGAAGAGGGACCCAAAATATAAAGTGGGTGGTGAGGAAAGGGATCAAAGAAGCTCTGCACCACAGTGACCAGGTAATTCCTGGTAATGCTATGCACAGATCAAGGTAGGAGATTTTCTTCTCAAGAAAGCAGTACTTTCCTTGGTGGTCAGGACATCCTGGAGGGGGCATGAGTATGACTGAGTCCTGAGTACAAGAAACCTAAAAGAAGGGGGAAAGAGCTTTCAAACAAAATACCTCTAGAGAAAGAGGACTCTGGGGCAGAGGAAATGACACCAAAATACCTGCATATTGGAAAAATAGTCCTAGGATGAAAGGGAAAAAAACCAAAGATAATAAAATACTGTTGTATTTGCACTCATTGAGCACACAGAGAATTTTGGGGTTGTAATATATCACCACAATTAATGCTAGGCAAGGAAGGAATTAGAAAGCAAAGGCCTTTTTCATGTCTGAGTCTTACTGCTAAAATCTGTGACAGGCTCTATTTGAATTTCTAAAACGTTCAATCTGATAGTTCTTCTCCTCCTGCCTGCAGGGGATTAATACCATTTTAAAAAGCTCCAAAACCCTTGTTTACTGTCTGTCTTATGTGTATCTTTGCACACTATTGTATGTTGTGTTGACATGGGTTACTTGATACCGAATGTAGCATAGATATAAATTGAATGATCATAAATTTTAAAAAGGAATGAATCTAAATAACGTTCACTTCATTGAACTTAAATTCGTTGAATAGGGAGATATGAGTACTGATATATATTTAAGATTCTAAGCCACAGAATTCTAGGCAGCCAGCCACTCAATAGAGCATTGATTTCCATAAAACACTTAAAGTACTATGTCTGTTAGTTTTATGATTTTTTTAAGTATCAATAGTGAACCTAATTAAATGGAAGAGGCAAGTATAAAATTAGAAACACTAGAGGTAAAACCCAGTACTTCTGCTTCAAGAGCTGAAACTGTCCTGCTGGATGCTTAATAATTAAAACTTTGAAACCCAAGTTAAGAAAGTAAGAGGGGCAAGAAAAAGCAGCCTCGAGTTCAGTTCTTACCATCTAGGTCAGCCAGCATTCAGGGAATAACAGGAACCCCCTAAAGGCCCTGAAACTGTGGTGAGTCAGCAGACCTCTTGATCAGGGGGATTGAGAGCCCTACAGAGGAGGAAGCCAAACAGTGCACATTCTACCATGAGAAGGGTCACTGGAGAGTGAAATGTCTTGATGATTCCAAGAAAAGTCATGCGTGGTTAGCAAGACCCTGTCATTGTGACAGATGGCACAACATGTAGAGGAAAAGCTAAAGAAGCCAAGAGCATTCTCTCAAGTTCCCAGAATGGATCTCCACAAATTTCCATTGACTCTAAGAATGGATAATAAAAAGGCCAATTTTGACCGAATTGGTCTTAGACACCTTGCAGGAGAGAAAAACCCAAACACAGCCATACATGCACATTTAAAAGATAAGACACTGGTTCTTTTATTGTTACTTGAGAAGTACATTTGTGTTAGTTCTTCAGAAAGAGAGTAAAAGTGGGTGGTGTTAAAGCCCTCCTGCACAGGAGTTCTTGATAAATATCACGAAAGTCTCTGTCAAAGTTGCAAATT
Organism: Aplodontia rufa; assembly: GCA_004027875.1. Lineage (NCBI taxonomy): Eukaryota > Metazoa > Chordata > Mammalia > Rodentia > Aplodontiidae > Aplodontia > Aplodontia rufa. The sequence goes on from PVKS010022905.1 coordinate 11,734, forward strand.
TGACCTGACAAAGCAAGACCTCCAAATCTTCCTAACCTCCTGCATAGGCAGACTTGCTCTGTGTTGTGTTTTGTTTGTTTGTTGCTGGTATCTTTAATACAAACTGCTACACAGACTTCCTTTGGAGTTTGCAATTCATCACTCGCAGCTTGATGACATGGTTCTATTCAAGACCTGTAAAGAAGGAAAGTTTGAACAAAGCTGGAAAGGACTTTCCCAAGTGGTTTTAGTCAGTGGAATGGCTGTCCACATGCTGACAAGGGGAGAGGTCATTACCAGTGGCAGTTACCACCTCAAAATTTAATATATCCATGATGGATGGCAACACCAAAGGGTACAATAAGAAAAAATGAAAATAATGTCAGTGGGTAAAGATAGAATGGGTGACTTGTGAGAAACAGATATTTTGGAGGTACATTTGCAGAATATAGTATCCAGCCTTAATTTTTATGTAAGATCCAATTGTATGCATTCTAAGCATCCCCACCTGCATCCAATCATAGCCATCTTTTTTTGGCTAAATTATATTGTTATATTTTGTGCATGTACAAATATGGAACAACAAGTCCCATCAATATTTACAACAAAAGGCACCAATAAAATATGAAAAAAGTAAAAGAAGATTAAATGACAAACAAAGCAAAATGAATAAAAAATACAGAGTCCAGGTCATTTAGGACAAAGAAATGGGAAAACATTTTTTTGCAGATTTGCAGGGTCCAATACAATATCTGTCACTACAGTCATCATGCTGTGTTAGAGATCTAGACTCATTCATCCTAGAGAGCTGCAACTTTGTACCCCTGACCAATCTCTCTATCCCTGGTCACCACTAAACAACTCTGCTTCTATTAATTCAACTCTTTAAAATTCCACGGAAGTGAGATTATGCATTGTTTTTCATACTATGTGTGACCAATTTCATTTAGCATCAGGTCCTTCAGGTTCATCCATCTTGGGGCAAATGTCAGGACCTCCTCTTTGTCAAGACTGGATAAAGTATGCAAATTCATTTGTATGTGGTGGCTCCCAAGGCCACCTGTAGTTTCAGTGATTCCCTGAGGAGGACTCAAAGGAGGATATAGCCTGTAGATAAGCTTATGATTATGATTTATTGATTATTCTAGCAAAAAGATGGAGAGGAATCTGCACAGGGAAGAGGAAAGTGGGGTGAAGTCTAGAGGAAACCAGGCACAAGGTGCCAAGTCTTCTCCCCATGGATCACTTAATTGCCCCAGCAAAATCATAGCCATCTTAACTATAGCTCTTCCATTGCTTTTTCCCCCAAAATTTAAATCTGAACTATCATGTAGATTGTAACCCTGAGGTCCTGCTATCAGAGCAAGGGCCACTGAGTTAAGAATAAGAACAGGCAGGCTGTTCACCCAACTGCTATTGCATCCCAGAGTTTGTTCTGCAGTAGGATCATCTGCCTTTCTGAGCGACTTCTGAGCATGTGTTTAATTCCTGTGGCATCCTGGTATTATAGCACTTTCAGGAAGACATTGTCATTGCATTTCTTTAATAATCTTTACTTGTACCTTTGGCAAAATACTGTTCAAGACACATGAGTTGCAGCTGCAGACATTTATGTACTATTTCCTCACAGTTTGTTACAGTTTCTCCCACATCCTGATGCTGTCACAGCTTGTTTAGGTTAGGATGAATGATTCTAGTGACAGGCAGTGTTGTAATCTCAACAGTAATTTGGATGTTATGTAATATATGAGCTGGGCTTATCAGTGTCCACTTGTGGTTCCAGCTACTCAGGAGACAAAGCAGGAGGATCACTTGAGTTCAGGAGTTCAAGACCAGCCTTACAGCAGGATGAGAATACAACTCAAAAATGAAAATAATTTAATATTTTTGGTGCACAGTATTTATAATTTATATGAAGGTAGGCAAATACACACTCCATGTCTAACACTCTTCTTGAGTTAGAGTACATTTTGCAGGAGTCAGGAGAAATAGCAGCCTCTTTGGTCTTTGGGACCAGTGGCCTTGGGAGTCCCCACAGCATCCCTCTAGTGCAGCTGGAATCTCTGCACCCTATCACAGTAGGAAAATCACTGCAGGGAAAGTCCTCCCTGGGTCCACCAGTACTGGCCCTGGAAGCTTTCAAACTGATCTCATCTCTTTATGAAGCATTCACTCCTGTATTATTTCAACTTTTATTAAGTGCTTTCTCTGAGCCAAGCCCTGCAGAAGAAGCAGGGAAGAGAATGCCAAGTAGGATACAGATACAGTCCTAGGAGGCCTAACAATCTAGTGCAAATTAAATTTCTTGCTTGTACATTATGTCAAAAGGACCCTCAGTATTATATATTGCTGCTAGTGCCCCAATAAATTAGTAATAAGAGCTGGGCTTTTCTGCCCACCCCCCCATGCCATATGGTAAACTACACTGAGTTCTTACCTGCCCAATGGGAGACTGAGCTGGAAGGTCTTGGACTGGTGTTTACAATTTAGTCCCAGATTGTCGCCAGCATTTGCGTGACTCCTGTGAGCTACTTTAAAATGAAGGTCATTGTTCTGGCAGCAATACTGAGTATAGGATAAGAGCTATAGGCAGACCAACTGCAACGTGAACATCAGGGATCAAACTCTGATATTCTCCTCATATTTCCTCTGCAATTCCTTCCTTAATTTATTGAGGTTTTCTCTGCCTAAACTATGAATTGGGGATACTAATACTACTATCTTCACTATGCTAATTAACATTTAATGTATGCCTAGAATGTTTGCAAAGAGATGTTAGCTCTTTTTATCCTTTTTCAATGTTGAATGCTTCCTAAATTTGCATGCCAGTTTTGTTCAGGGGTCTTGCAAATCTTCTCTGTACCCTTCCACTCGTGGGATATTTGCTGCTGCAATGAATACTATGATTAGCTATGATTCACATTATCCCAAAACATATCTTGTCACTTTTACAGCTGAGGAAACCGAGACTCAGAGATTTAGGTCAGTATTTCAAGGCCAATGGAAGGACAAATGGGATGTGAATTAAGTCTGTTTTCAAGACCTCTCAGCTCTTTCCTGTACTCCACGTTGCCTGCAGACTGGCTACTGTTGCCTTTATTATCCAAACCATGGGTTTATTATTCAGATGAAAATGAAATATTACTGAAAAATTTAAATAATGTAAATACAAATGAAAAGAATCTTGAAATGCATGGAGAGGAAAAGGTACAGCTGTCACAATTAGTACAGGTATTGGACTTAACACTGAGGAGAATTCCTTACCCTTATTGATGTTCGTTGCTCTAATAGAAGATATAACTCATTACACTAATTATATCCTGTGTATTAAGAGAACTAATTGTACTTACACTGATCTTTGTCTTGCTATCACTAAGCAAAATAAGTCCTCTGAAAGTGCTTTTTAAGTCACCTGTACTCACACTTTCTACACTTATAGGCAGTGAAAGATATCTGCATCAGACATGCACAGTGACAAATATCCATGTGTGATTTAGCATCTTTAGGAAGATCAAAGGCTGAAATTACAGCTTATTCACTTTCACTTTTGTTTTATTGAATATAGAAAATTTTTGGAAATCCAAAATCTAAAAAAAAAAAGATTACCTGAAAAAGTAAGGCGTTATCCATCATTGCAGAAACATTTCCTCTCCTTCCCCCACATAGACTTTATGAACTTGATTATTTGTTTTTCAGTACACAGTAGCATGAAGGGTGTGACAGTGGCATAGCCACTGCCCACCACCATCTGCACCCAAAGGCGAGTCCTTCTTCTGCATCCTTCCAGTGTAGGAGGAGACAATGCCATCAAAAAAGTACATGACCACAAATAAGCTCATGAGAAGAAGAATGATCTGGGAGGCCCTCAGTTCTGGGGTTGCTCTTAGAGAAAAGCAGGAGCTGTGAAGGTGCTGGCACTGCCTCTTATGCCTGCACAGGAGAGCCAACATGTACCCACCTGAGAAGGCCATGAGTCCTATTAGGAAGATGTCTTGGAATATTCCTATTGCAGTATATAAGTTTTGGAAGGCATAACTCGTAGGTGTAATAGTGCAGGATTCAGAGATGAACCAAAAAGCAGTTGTGCCATTTGTGGGGCCTTGCATAGAGAATATAACATGGACATTAATGACAATGTTGAAAACCCAGAGCATGAGAATGCAGTAAAGACTCCGATGTGGGGATTTATGTTTAAACTTTGCCAGAAATGAGATTCTGGGGTTGAGGGTGATGGCCTGGAGGACACTCAGCAGGCAGGTGGTACAAACAGACAGGCCCCGCAGCACCCTGTACAAGTAGATAAGTGATTTACAACTGATGTCATCCCAAATGTCCTCAAACCCAAAAATGTCCATATCCGTGAATGCCCTGATCTCTAGCATGAGTAGATGAATTAGGGCCAGGTGAGCAATGGTCAGATCAGTGGGCTTGGGCCTGTGCTGGAGGAGGAATGTAAGGATGTGGAAGAGAAGCAGGACAGCATTGGCTATGATCCCAATGACAATTTGGGTGGAAAAGGCAGTTCTTACAGCAATAAAAATGTAAAGACTGTTCCTTTTGTTCATTTCTTTTCTGGTGACAAAATGTATACAGAAATATTGGAGGCAGAAATAAAGGTAAACTCTCTTCATCACTAATATTTCCTGCTTCATCAATCTACACCACCACTACTCCTACATCAAAATATATAGGAACATTTTAATTCTGCCTTTTCTTCTTTCAATACTCAAGTAGGGCAGACTCTTTTTATTCCTCTTTTTGTTTTTAGTGGGAAATGTTTTATTAAATTATCTTTGAATCTGAAGCAACTTGATAAAATGCTGGTTATGTCCCAAGAGCTCTCCTGTTTTTGAGTGCATCCAAGGGAGGCAGATTTCAGGCAATTCCAAACAGGGCTCTCAAGGACAGAGTGCCAACACAGTGGCCATGCACGCTTCTATGCTTTCAGTGTACTCTATTCCAGATTTCTTAACACCAGATTAGAGGCAGAATCTTTATCAATGTGGGCTCTTAAATCAAACTGCTCACATTTAATTTAAGGTCTGCACTTTGCTTTAAGTGAGAGCACCAGAAATAACACCTGTGTTTCCTCTATTTCTCAGCTGTAAGTAAAGTCATGTTGCCTCCCCCTAGAGATATGATAAGGGCAGAATGATTAAGGAAATATTCTAAGCACACAGCCATTCCTGGCACGTAATGATCTCCATAGAAATACGGGCTATTACATTTACTGCATGGTTCCTCCTAATTCAGGCTCAGGGGAGCTGACTCAAGTTTTGAAGAGTTTTCTGGATGTTGCCACCTAAATGAGAGAGTTGACATGACTAAGAAAACTGTAGACTTCTAAGACACCTATTCAGAAGACCGTTGGAATTTTAGGTGTTTTCCCCTAATCCTCCCCACATTTCTTTTACATATATTTAATCATTGCGGAAAAGTCATGTCCCAGTGGGCAGAGTCATCAATTATTAGCAGGCAAATATTTCAAAAATATTTTCTGTCCCTCACAGGCCTATGAAAGCATGGTGGAGTATAATCTTAATTTAAGTACCCAGGGAGCCATATTTTTATTGTTTTAATTAGAAGCCAAAAATACATCCTCACTCTGAGAGATGCATCTCCAGAAAAGAGCAAGATTCCCTGTCTTCCTCTAGTATGTAATGATATTTCTCCAGAGGAGAGAGAGTAAAATTTATATTAGAAAATTTGGTGATGACATGCTCATGGAATATATTCCCATACAATGGAAGTATTTAGTTTAATTTTAAAATAGGCTATATAGATATGAAATATGTAACATGTGCAAAGGGACTAATAACATATTCCCACAGTTGTAGAAATTAGAAAGCAACTGATAAGGTTGTAAATTATTGTCACAGGTACTTAGTTTCATAGTTTTATGTCTTAAGTCATACACGTCAAACAAAAATGATAAGAGTCATGACAATTTCAGTATTTCATGCTTCTTAAAATAACTGGCTTGGAATCTTTGACATAATGTCATTTTCTAAAATGGAAATTAAATAGTATCATTAGAAAAATGTAATATTTTCTAAATGATTAAGTTAGTAAAAAGAAAAATTTCTCCATTCACACCTTCTGAAAAAGGGATTTTATCTCTGGAATGTCGAAGAGAAACACAGGAAACTTACATAACAGTTCAGTGGTCTCCACAATTGAAGGGTCACACATCATTCTTAGTGGGCACACAGCACTACATGGCTTCTCTCTCTTCTACCTACATATAAATAGAACATGCCTATTCCTGTGTGTCTGTTTCAAGTAAGTTATAGAATATGCACTGCTAGGTTTACACTGAGAGTGCTTTAAAATAACTTAGACTGGATATATAATATTTGAATTTGACCTTTAAAAATTACATGAAATAAAACAACTATGATTCTCTTCCATCATGATATTTCTATGAAATATAGGCTATTCTTCAATTCAGTTTAATTCAGTTTAAAACAACAAAATGCAGAGCACTTAACAGGACAAGCATTCTTTCTGAATTGTCCCTAACTGAGGGCAGAGGACGCTGTTATTCAGAGTTTCCCAGTGGACTGTAGTCCTGCACACATCAACGTTGAGGGAAGGCTGGAGTGTGGGTACCATGGAGGTCCAAGCACATGAAAGACATGTTCTAAGTGGATCATTTCCTTAAAGCCATAGGAGAATTATACTTTTTCTGGAGGAGAACTTCTATAGTTATGGTAGGAATACCTTAGTTCTTTCCAGAGTGCCTATAAACAGAAAATGGTAGAGTTGAATGCTTTAGGAATGCCTGCATGCATTAATGCCCTGGAGAAAGCAGGAGACAGAAGAGTGAGGCACCTGGCTGTTTACACTTTGCAGATCACAAAACAGTAGTGATTGTAATACAGTACACAGCCATATGCTTCACATTTAGTTGTAAGAGAAAGCTATGTTTCTATTTCTGTGCTAGTTTATCAGTTTTATTAGAAAATACTCATAAATATGTGAAGCTCCCTTAAAGAAAGATAAAGGTAATCCTCTTAGCCTGTCCTCCCCAGCTGAGCCTCATTACACAGACACCTGCCAAGGACTACTGAGTCTAGAAAACCAGGGGCAGAACAGAAAGGCTGTCCATCACATGATGATCTAGGATCCTCTCCTCCAATGAAGCTCTTACGAGAGAGGATGCTGAAGCAGCACCTGGCTGCCCTACATGGAAAGCCACAAATCAGGATTTATACCCTGGAAGAAACCAGCTGCCCTCAGCTGGAGGTTCTCAATAAGAACATAAATCACAAGAAAATAATAATTAATACATACACAGGTTACGTTGAAATAGAACACACTTGGGAAGAGGAAGGAAAGGCTAGATGGATAGATTAGAGGATGAAACACAAGTGGTGTGGCTGGAGGGGAGGCACAGTGGTACAGCTCTTACCAGGTGTATGTGGTGACCATGGCTCAACCCCCAGCACCATATGTAGAATCAAGTGAAAGGAAAAAATCCAGATGAAAATGAAAAATTAACTCTTCCTCTCTTAAAAAAAAAATAAGAGGAGAGAACAATGTTAATGCAAGTCTGTGTGTTTCTTTAAAAAAAATCCTCAGCAGGCTCCCTTAGAGCTGACAGTGAGTTTCCTTCAAGAGAAATGTAACACAGTAGCGCCTCCTCATCCTGCCCTGACCAAGGAGAACAGCACATAAACATTTTGCATTCTACCATTGTTCACATCTTGGACAATCCTGAGATACATGCTGCCATCAAACGGGCCAGAGACTAGTGGACAAAGCTGAAATCAGTGCACTCCAGCTCATGGTGAGGACAGCAGTGGACAAGAAGGACAGCTCTCTCATACCCTGACACAAGCTCAGACTGCTAAAGCCTTTGTGGACAGGTATAGGCCGCAGGAAGGAGGTGGACACATCTGTTTTCTCAGGTGCAACTTGGACACAGGCAGGCATATTGTGCAAATACTGTGATTTATGTCATCCATTTAGAGATGTGCATCAGATACATGGAACAGCATATTTTTAAATTATACATGTCCTTTTCACCACTAATGTCCCCTTTCTTCTTGTCATATTGGAGAAGATGACTCCCTTGGGTCTTTGGAAGTCAGGAAGTGTGACTCTTATAAAGTATACATAGATCTCAGGAATTGTGTTCCTTGGTCACTGCTTTACCCTGACACCTCCTAGCAGCTAGAGCACAGCTGTCATCACTGGTTTAGTTTTGTGAAACTAAAACTTATGGAAAAAAATATATTCATAAGAAAATGCTATTAAATATGCTCTGGAACTTGATTTTAAACTCTACTAACAGGGAAAATTTGTGAACAGACCATGTCAATTCATTTTGGTTATTTTAAAATTATTTAGGTGTGTATAATTATTTCAGATAATCGGAAACATAGAATGAAATGCTATAGTATTTTTTCAAATAATTTATGGAAAGAAGAAAATCAAGCCAAAATATACATAATACAATTCATAAGGTTAGAACTTACATCTTCCTGGGTGAAAAGGAATATGAATTAACAATGTTGAGGTGGAAAAGAAGCTGATGACATAAGAACACGAACTTTGAGAACTCATGTACCAGGTAATGAAACTCTTTGTTGTCTGCGAGATAGAACATTTCTCAGGAAAAAATCACTACATTTTTATGAATCATCAAATTACATAGCTAAATCAATTAAGAAGAGAGATTCCTTTTGCATTCGACAGAAAAAAAATCTGAGCCGTTGGGTATGAGATTATAGCTGAATAAATAATTTAGGGCTACCAGAAAAGCTAAGACAGTTTTCCTGTTGTATTACTCTTCCAAACCAGAGACACCTACTCACCCTGATTCTGCACCTGTGAAATAGAAGGGCACTTACCTACAGACTGCATGGGAATCAGGACACCTGAGAAGACCCTGCCGTTTTAAGGAAAGGGTGTCTTTAACTCATCTCTCTATGGCCGTTAATTGTAGCATCTGTAAGGTGACAAGGTCCCACTGGAGGACTGACAACTGTGGCTTCCCCAGGGGAACATTTCATACATTTCTTATTATTACTTTATTCTCTGCTGGACAGCAGCAATCTGGGGAGTGTCAAACTCCAAAGTTTTCTCTGAATTCCCTTGAATTCCCTTAACACATCTCTGTGAGGGATCTGAAGGGACCCAATCATGTAGACTACAACACTTTTATTATTTTTTAGCCTGAGATCAAATTAGTTCAAACCCATTCCATATATTGTGATGCTTACGGAGTGACTGATTACTGCTCCTCCCCTGGGTTCCCAGTGGCTCTAAGTGTCATTTCCCTAAAATGTGAGATCATCTTCCCTGTCCACTGTCACACTGACCTTGAGCTTAGAGTATTATTCACCATGTTTTCTATGATTTCCAATACTAAATTTCAGGTTTATAGTTCTGATGCTGGTCAGAAAGATGCTAAAATATCTCTCTGGCCACCAAGAAATGAAGCAAAATGTTTCAGCAAATTTTGTTTCTTTCTCCAGGAATCTAGAGTGACAGTAAATGTAGTATAAATAAATTCACAGCCCCTCCTATTTGATGACCCCAGATTCCTGAGATGGAACACACATCTCTTCTTAGAATCAGGAATCTTTACATTGAGTGACTGATGAAAGAAATTCCCAAGAAAAATGTAAGAGAAATGAATATTAATAGGCCAGTGTAAGGTGACCAAAGAACTCTCAGGAAGTACAGGATCCTCAGGGTTTAAATCTGAACATTCTGTGGAAGAAACAGTCTGAGATAATTTGAATGACTCACCTTTCCATATTTTATGAAATAGATTGGGGGAAACCAGAAAATGGACCTGATTTTCTGTCTATTCAAAAAAGTTTTGGAAGAGAAAGGTTTAATGTTCAGAACAATTGATTTTTAAATACCTAACTATGCAAAATAAGAAAAACTGAATTCATTGGCTTAATGAAGAAGGCCATATATAGTGCATGTGTGTGTAGTGTGGGGCTCACCCAGTCTATGAGAAATGGGATCCTCAGTCCAGGTCTTTCCTCTTCTTCCTTAACTAGGAATACAGTACTATTTTTTGTGGTTTCTAATCAGACAGATTGAGCAACTAATGGGAAAACACATTGGGTGGTAGTCTGCAAACACTAAATGGGAAAGTTTGTCAATTCTCAGCATGAGAGAGGACTATCTGTCAGACAGAGCAATCAAAAAGTTTTCATTTTATTTCAACTGAATATCTGTTACCATGGCTTTTTTGTATAGAACTGTAATTTTATTTTCTTATTAAGGAGTTGAGTTATTGTACAATCATAAATGCTTATCAAGTAATATGTTTTAGGCATATGTTCCTAAACCAGAATTACCCCCATGGCGTTCATCCCCCAGTCTCTTGATTCTTCTATATTTTGCCCATAGAAGATGTTTAATGTCACCAAAATATGCCAGCAAAATTAAGTTTAAATGCTTCAAGATATTTTTCCCAGAGGAAGCATTAAAAATTAAGCAGGAGGAGTTAGGGATGGAGCTCTGTTGTATGGCACCTGCCTAGCATGCAGTCGGACCTGGGGATGATCCAAGTGCTGCAAAAATCCATAAGCAATCAACACAACAAAGTTTTGGAGATTTTTTTTAACTTTTTATGTGTCTTTAATTATTTATTTGGTTTTACTAAGTAATTGAGTTGTTGTACAATCATATATGCATATAAAGTGACAATATGATATGCATTTGATCCTAAACCATAGTTATCCCCATATCATCCACACCTGTAATAAAGTTCTTGATTCTTCTATATTATGCTCCTATAATAGATATGAATGTATATATATGTATATGTATATATATATACAAACACACACAGACATTTGCATATATATATGTATATAAAATTGTGAATTTTTCAGAATTAAATGATTGCATGTGTATTATTTGATCTCTTGGGTAGGGGAAATGCGTAGGCTACATTGTTGATTGTCTCCCTAGATCCCTTCCTATCTTCCCTCCTACCCATCCCCCTGCTTCTGTCCTCTACTGTTTCCCACTGTTTGTTGTGTTTCTAAAGAGAAGGACAGTGAGAGAGAAAGAGATGAAATCAATTTTTATTTACTTTTTCATGTGGCTTTCATTGCTTTGACACTTCATTGTGTATGTGGTGCTGGTGTTCGAACTTGTGTCCTTGTACATATCAGGCAAGCACCATATTCATGGAGCCACTTCTCCAGCCCTGGGTTAAAGCTTTTCTTTTTTGAAGCCAATATAACTCTGATAGCAAATTCAGACAAAGACCCATCTAGGAAAGAAGACTATAGACTTAAATTTATAATGAACATAGGTGTAAAAATCCTTAATAAAATATTAGGAAGCCACATTCAAAAACATTACAAAGATAATACATCATGATCAAGTGGGCTTCATCCCAAGGACGCAAACCTACTTCAACATAAGCAAATCATTACATGTAAATCAAAACCTAAATAGAATTAAGAACAAGAATTATATGATCATCTCAATGGATATATAAAAGGCTTTTTGCTAGAACTTTATTAAGGATTTTTTGTGTCATTGCTGATCAGGGATATTATTCTGTAATTTTTTGTTTGATTCATATTTGTTGGGTTTTGGTATCAGAGTTATGGTTGCCTAATAAAAAGTGCATGGGAGAGTTCTGTCCTTTTCAATTTCTTGGGATAGCTAAATAAGAAGAGATGATAGCTCCTCCTCATAGGTGTGTTAAAACTCAGGGGGGATACATCAGGTCCTGGACTTTTCTTCTTTGGAAGACTTTTTTTTTTTCAGTTTCATTGCACTCAGCTCTTATCTTGAATATTCCCATTCCTTTTGAATTCAATGTAGGGTATTAGGCAAGTGAAGTATATTATAGTTGTACAAATTGGAAAATAAGTCAAATTATTACCGTTTGCTTAAAACATGATCCTAAGTCCTGAAAACCCCCATAAATTCCACGAAAAAATTTCTAGAGCTGATGAATTAATTTAGTAATGAAGCAGGATATGATATCAATACTCAAATATCAATGGTTTCCTAAACTCTAGCTGTGATTCCACTGAGAATGAAATCAGGAAAATAATCTCTTTCACAATAGCCTAAAAATACCTGGGAATTAATCACACTGAGGAGATGAAAGATCTCTACTGTTAAAACTGTAGAATACAGAAGAAAGAAAGTGACAAGATGTCAGAATATTGGAAGACCTTCCATGTTCTTGCATAGGCAGAATAAATATAGTCAAAATGACCTTAGTGCCAAAACCAATACCCACATTCAATGAAATAATCCCCATCAATATACCAATGAAATATTCTAGGAACTATAAAAACAGTCCTAAATTCATCTGAAAGAATAAGAGGCACAGAATAGCCAAAACAATTCTGAGCAAGAAAAGTGATGCAGGAGGCATCACAGTAACTGATATCAAATCATACCTCAAAGCTATGTACTAGGAAAAACAGCATGGTGTTGCCACCAGAAGATGCATGGGGATGTACAGAATAGAATAGAAAACACAGAAACAAGTATACATCTTGTATATACATCTATCTGATACTTAATAATTATGTCAAAAATATCTGTTGGAGTAAACCCTTTTTAATACATGGTGCTGGGAAACCTAGATATCCAAATGTAAAGGAGTAAATTTAGGTCACAATATTTCACCCTGCACAAAAGTAAAGTCAAAATGGATCAAATACTTAGAAAGAAATTAGAACATAACACTTGCAATTACTTGAAACAAACATCTGGTCAACACTGCATCATAGATGTGCAGGCAGTGACATCCTCAACAACACCTAAAGCTCAAAAAAATAACACAAAGCATCAGTAAGAGGGAAGCCATTAAATTGAAAACCTTCTTCACAGCAGAGGAAATGATAAGAGAGCACCTACAGAATGGAGAAAATCTTTGCCAGCTACTCCTTTGACAGGGATTAGTATCCAGAATATAAGAGGAACCCAAAGTGCTGAATGCCAGAAAAACAAATAGTCCAATCAACAAATGAGAAAAAGACCTAAGCAGAAATTTCTCAAAAGAAGAAATTCAAATGGCCAAAGAATATTTGAAAAAATGTTCAGCATCTCTGCAAATTACAGAAATGCAAATCAGAACTACACTAAGGCCTATGTTCCAGTTGGGGCTATTTGAATCCCAGCAGAAGGTGCCCAGAACACCACTGGTAGGAACTCCATCCTTAGCAACCATACTCAGGAACAACCAGGGGTAGGTTCCCTGCCAGGAGCAGCCTACCTACCTGACATCCCACATTCCAGAGGATGGCGGTTTGAGTCCTGCCAGAAGGAATTCAGAACATCACAGTTACGACCCCTGTCCAGAACAGCCCTGCTCAGGACCAAATAGGGGAGGTTCCCCACCTGAAGAAGCCCTGCCTACCTACACCCAACATTCCTGTTGGAGTATTTTTGAGTCCTGCTAGAAGGAGGGTCTACATTTTGGCAGGTTTAGATTTGCAACCTTGAGCCTGGAACCAAAAGGTAGAGCACCACTAGGACCCCGGCAGAAACAGTATCTGGAAAAGTGATCATCAAAGAGTTGGTGGCTCATCTGACCATTTGACTTGCAAGGAAAAAACACCTAAGGAACTGCCTACTTTCCCTTCAGGAAATCTCAATTCAGAGATCCACAGGAAGCTCTTCAAAATGAAGAATCAAACAAGGAGAGGTTCACCTCAAACCCAAAACTCCCCTAAAAAGGATGCCACTGATAGGGGTTGAGATGAAAACCTTGAAAATTTTCTCAGTGATCTGATTACTAAAAGGAACAATGAACTAAAAGAAGATATAATGAAGGAACTATGTGAGAAGACTCAAGAGATGAAAAACTGTGTTATCATTAAATAGACAAACACAAAAAGGAAGTAACAGAGCTAAAACCTGCAGTCAATGACATGATTGGAATCATGGAAGAATTTAATAATAGACTAACTTCTACAGGAAATAGAACCTCACCTCTTTAAGAAAGAACTTCTGACAATGTGGACAGGCTGAGGGAGCTGGAGTTCAAAGATGATAAAAAGGAAAAAAGAAAACCTCACAGAAAGTGAACAGAATTTTAAAACTGTGTGATGAAATGAGAAGAAGCAATCTAAGAGTAATTGGGATACAGGAAGAAATTGAAACAAAAATAAATGGGATTAGGAAATTTCTCAAGGAAATTGCTAAAAAAATTTTTGCCCATATGAAAATAGAGTCAGATATGTTCATCCAGGAAGCTTAAATGATACCCAGGCCCAATCAAATGGGAAGCTCACCAAGACACATCATATTCAAAATGTACAACAGGGCAATCAAGGAAAGAATATTGAAAGTGGCAAAGGAGAAACACCAAATCACATTTAGAGGCAAACCAATCAGAATCACATTTGATTTTCAGTTCATACTCTGGAAGTGAGAAAATCTTGAAAGGACATCATTCAACACCAAAATGAGCACAACATGCACCCAAGAATACTATACCTAGCAAAACTCAGCTTCAAATTTGAGTGGGAAATTAGAACACTTCATGAAAAGAACAAACTTGCTGCATTCATGAACAGAAAGCCAGCATTACAAAGATTTCTGAAAGATAAACTCCAGATAGAAGAACAACATAATATTCCTCAAAACCCACAGAGGAAATTCAAAAAAGGTACAGGCTATCAACAGACAACTAAGACAGCACAGAATTTACTAATAAAACACAATGAATATGAACCACAACCACATAACAATTCTAACACTGAATGAGAATGTTCTCAATGCACCAATGAAAATTCAAAGACTAGAAAATTGGATCAAAAAACAAAATCCAACAATCTGCTCCTACTGGAAACTCACCTTACATCCAGTGACTCCCACAGATTAAGGTTTAAAGGATGGAAAAAATATACCAGGCTTACAGCCCAAGGAAGTAAGCTGAATTTGCAATTCTTATATCTCACAGAGTGGATTTCAAAGATAAATTAATCAAAAGGGATGAAGAAGGCTGTTATATCCTAGTAAAGGGACAATGCAAAAGGAGGAAAAAACCATAGTAAATATATACTCTCCAAACACCAATGCTCCCAAATATATGGATAAAATACTTCAAGATATAAAACCACTTGTGGACCTCAACAGAATAGTACTGGGAGAATTTAACACTCCTCTGTCTACAAAAGACAGTCAAAGCAAAGAAGCAATAAAGAGTCTAAACAATACCATCAATCAAACAGACTTGACAATCAGCTACAGAATACTCCACCCTAAATTGTCAGAGTATGCCTTCTTCTCAGCAGCACATGGATCCCTCTCCAAAATAGATCATATACTAGTTCACAAAGAAAATCTCAGAAAATATAACAAAAGGATATTATTCCATGTATCCTATCAGACCATGATGTCATGACCCTAATAATTAATAGCAAAAGCCATGGCATAAAAAACATATATATGTGGAGATTGAACCCTATTAAATGAAGAATGGATCCAATAAGACATATGAGAGTATTTAAGGAATTCTTGGAAGAGAATGAGAATGAATACACAACATATCAAAATCTCTGACACAGCATGAAAGCATTTTTATGGGGAAAATTCATTGCACTGAGTGTCCACATTAAGAATCAGGAGAGATCTTTAACAAATAAGTTTGTGCTCCAACTCAAATCTCTACAAAAGGATGAACAGTCTAATCCCAAAGCCAGCAGAAGACAGGTAAGAATTAAGATCAAATGTGAAATCAATGAAATTGACAACAACAACAACAACAACAAAATCAATGAAAGAATTCATGAAAAAAGAGCTGATTATTTGAAAAAATAAATAAAATTGACAGACCCCTAGCTAATCTAACTAAAAGAAGGAGACACTCTAAACAAAACAACAAAATTACAATGAAAAGGGGTGATCAATAGTGACCCCCTTGAAATCAAACATACCATAAGAACATATTTTGAAAAACTATACTCCTCTGAATTAGATAATTTGGATGACATGGACAAATTTCTACACACAGACAACATCCCCAAATTGACACAGGATGACATTAAAATCCTAAGCAGACCAATAACAGACACTGAAATCCATACAGCAATTAAGTCTTCCAAAGAAGAAAAGTCCAGGATCTGATACATTCTCTGCAGAGTTTTACCACACCTTTGAAGAAGAGCTGACACCTCTCCTTATGAAGCTATTCCAAGAAATTGAAAAAGAGAGAACTCTCCCAAACACTTTTATGAAGCAACACTAACTCTGATATCAAACCCCAACAAAGACACATCGAAAAAAGAAAACTACAGACCAATATCCCTCATGAATATCAATGCAAAAATCCTTAATAAGGTTCTTGCAAACCACCTTCAAAAACACATCAAAAAAATAATTCACCATGATCAAGTGGACTTCATTCCTGGTGTGCAAGGCTGGTCCAACATATGCAAATCAATACATTTGATTCAACACTTAAATAGATTTATGGACAAAAACCATATGATCATCTCAATAGATGCAAAAAAGGCCTTTAATAAAATCCAGCACCCATTTATGCTTAAAACTCTAAAGAAAATAGGGATTAAAGGAACTTATTTCTATTTTGTAAGGGCCATATATGTCGAACCCTAAGCTAGTATAATACTATATGGAGGAAAATTGAAAGCATTTCCACTAAACTTGGGAATAAGACAAGGCTGCCTGCTTTCACCACTTTTATTCAATATAGTCCTTAAGACCCTGACTGGGGCAATCAGGCAGGAGGAAGAAATTGAAAGGATAAGTATGGGAAAGAAGGAAGTCAAAATATACCTTTTTGCTGATAATGTGATCCTATATCTGGAAGATCCAAAAGTCTCCACCAGAAAACTGCTAGAGCTAATAAAGAGATTTGGCAAAATAGCAGGCTACAAAGTCAACACCCATAAATCAATAGCTTTCCTATATGTCAACAATATTAGGGAACAGAAAGAAATTAGAAAATTGGTACCATTCACAATATCTTCTAAAAGAATTAAAAAACTTGGGAATTAATCTAAGAAAAGAAGTAAAAGATCTCTAGAAGAAAAATTATCAAAACTGAAAACAAATTGCAGAAGACTTGAGAAGATGGAAAGGTGTTACATGCTCTTGGTTAGGCAGAATTAACATAATTAAAATGGCAATTCTGCCAGAAGCACTGTTCAGATTCAATGCAATTCCATCAAGTTTCCAATGTCATTTTTGTAGATAAAGAAAAAGCAATTCTCAAATTCATTTGGAACAACAAGTAACCCAGAATAGCCAAAACATTACTAAGGAAGGAAGACAAAACAGATGATTTTGCAATACTAGATCTAAAATCATACTATAGGTCTATAGTATTAAAACAGCACGGTATAGAAGACTCAGACAAACCCACAAATCTTTAAATATCTGTTCTTTGACAAAGGGGGTCAAAATAAAACATGGAGAAGAAACAGCCTATTCAACAATTGGTGCTGGACAAATTGGACAGCCACTTGCAGAAAACCGAAATTAGATCATTATCTCTCACCTTGCACAAAAATCAATTCTATGTGGATCAAGGAATTAGGACTCAAACCATCCACCATACAACTGCTAGAAGAACAATTAGGACTAACACTCCAGAATATGGGAGTTGGTAATGACTTCCTCAACAAGGATTCTAAAGTGAAAGAATTACAGTCTAGAATCAATGACTGTGATGCCATTAAAGTAAAAAGTTTCTGTACAGGCAAGGAAATAGTCAAAACAGTCAAGAGACAAACTACAGAATGGGAGAGAATCATAGCCTGTGATCCCTCTGACAGGGGACTAATATCCAAAGTTTACAGAGAACTCAAAAAATGCAATAACAAAAACACAAACAAACCAATCAATAAATGGGCCAGAGAGCTAAACAGAAACTTCTCAACAGAGGACGGTGAGCAAGCCAATGAATATGTGAGAAAGTGTTCTAAATCACTAGCAATCAGAGATATGCAAATCAAAACTATATTAAGATTTCATCCCACTCAGGTGAGACTGGCAAATATGAAGAATATAAACAATAACTAATGCTAGAGGGGTTGTGAGGAGATAGGAACACTAGCACACTGTTGGTGGAATTGCAGACTGGTCCAGCCACTCTGGAAAGCAGTGTGGAGACTCCTCAAAAAATCAGCGTTGATCCACCATATGATCCAGCTTTCCCTCTTCTGGGTATTTTCCCAGAGGCGGTAGAATCAGCATATTACAGTGACACAGCAAAATCCGTATTCATAGCAGCTCAATTTACAATAGGTGAATTATGGAATCAACACAAATGTCCCTCACTGGATGAAAGGATGCAAAAGCTTATATATATATATATATATATATATATATATACACACACACACAATGGTGTTCTCCATAGCTATTAGAAACCATGTTATTGCATCTATTGATGGTAAATGGATGATATTGGAAGAAATTATGCTGAGCAAAGTTAGCCAAGCACAGAGAGTCAAGGGCTGAATGGTATTCCTCATTTGCGCAGGCTGGACCTATATATATATATGAACTCTCAGTTCACAGATCCAGAAGAAGCTCTTCAAAATGAAGTCTCAAACAAGGAGAAGTTTACCACGAACACACAGCTCCTCTAAAAAGGATGCCACAGGTAGGCACTGAGATGAAAACCTTGAAAATATTATCAATGATCTACTTACCAAAAAGAAAAATGAGCTAAAAGTAGATATAATGAAGGGACTGAGTGATAAAACTGGAGATGAAAAAATATTATCAAAGAAACAGACATACTCAAAAACAAAGTATCAGAGCTAAAATCTGCAGTCAATGATATGAGAGGAAACACAGAAGAATTTAACAATAGAATAACTTCTTTAGGAAACAACCTCAGGTATTGAAGAAAGAACTTCTGACAATGAGGACAGGCTGAGCAAGCTATAGTGAGTGCACAGAGGAAAAAAAAGAAAAATTCTAACAGAACATGAACAGAATTTTAAAAATGTCTGTGATGAAATGAGAAGAAGCAATCTAAGAATATTTGGAATACAGGAAGAAATTGAAACACAAAAACATGGAATAAGGAATATTCTCAAGGAAATTGCTAAAGAAAATTTTGCCCATATAAAAATAGTCGTCAGATACTCTCATCCAGGAAGCTTATATGACACCCAATAGGCCTAAACAAATGAGAAGCTCACCAAGACACATCATATTCAAAATGTACAACAGGGAAATCAAGGAAAGAATATTGAAAGCAGCAAGCGAGAAATGCCAAATTACATTCAGAGGCAAACCCATCTGAATCACATATGACTTTTCAGTTCAGATTCTGGAAGCCAGAAGATCCTGGAAGGAGATCTTTCAAGGCCAGAATGAGCACAACATGCAGCCAACAATACTATACTTAGCAAAACTCAGCTTCAAATTTGAGCGGGGAATGAGAACTTTTCATCATAAGAACAAACTTGCAGCATTCGTGAACAGAAAGCATTACAAAGAATCCCCAAAGCTAAACACCAGATAGAAGAAGAAACATTCCTCAAATCCCACAAACAGCGGAAATTCAACAAAGGTACGTGCTGTCCATAGACAACCAAGACAGCACAGAACGTAATGAATAAAACACAATCACTATGAACCACAACCACATAACTATTCCAACACCGAATATGAATGGTCTCAATGCACCAATCAAAAGTCAAAGACTAGCAGATTGGATCAAAAAAATAAAATCCCACATGATGCTGCTTACACATGCCCATCTTACAGCCAATGCAACCAACAGATTAAGGGTAAAATGATGGTCCCCTGGCAAGATGGCGACTTGAAGACAGATGCCTGCCCCCAGCAGCTCTGAATCTGGACAGAAAATCCCCAGTTCATTTCCAGATTTTTGAGGTGCATTTGGGGGGAGTAGTTTCTTGAAACCCCAGTACTAATTTGCTCAGTTGATTTGAGGACCAGAGACTTGGGAGTAATGAGTGGTTTCCTATTTTTTTCCATCGGGGCTTGGACATGGCTGGCAGCCGCTGCCCGGGAGTGAGGGAGGAGTTCAGCAGCCCGCAAACTCATCCCCATGAAAAAGCAGCTGTGCTTTAAATATAGCGCTACAGGGGTCTCTGTTCACCTGGTCTCTGTTCACCTGCCACTGCAGAGTGGCAGGTTGAGGATTCCAGCACCCTGCACTCTCCGCAGCAGACAAGTCATGGTGCTTTAAATTTAGCGCCACTGTGGCTTTGTTTACCTGACGGTGGCGCGCAGCTGATAAAGCGGCAGCAGAGAGTGGACCAGTTCAGACTAGGGGGTCTGAACAGAGCATGGAGGAAAAAAAAGGGAATTTATCTACCCCGCCAGAGAAGCAGAAATGTGACTTTTTTGTTTCAGATTACATTCCACCAGAGGGAGGGCCACAGGTGACAGTGACCTAGGCCACCAGAGGCTGCAGAGGGTGGGGCTGCGAGAAGCCGTGCTGCAGCTTGGAGCTGAATTGTTACAGTGATCCAGCGCTCAGGGCTCTGGTGCTCAGGGCTCCAAGCCTGTACCTTATAAAAACATCTTCGGGACAGCGTCAGGTGAGCCAGCGCGCAGCTGCAGCCACCTGCTGAGCTCACACTCTGCTGGGGGATGAGAGCTGTACTGGGAATTGGCACACTGAGGAGCCCAGTGGAACTCACGGCTCAGCGGGAAAGCCGGGCTGCCATCCGAGCCCCAGGAGACAGCTCTCTCTGGCTTTTTAGAACAGCCTAGGATAAGTGCACCAGGAAAGTACCACAGGCTTCAGTCTCATCCAGGAAAAGAAGGCCTAGGGCAGTCCCAGACTCCACCCTTCTTAGGAGGTCTTCAGTTTGTGCTAAAATGGTGGAGCAATTCCCAGCCCTGTCCACTCCTCCTACACAGGAGGAACACATTTTTTGACACAAGAGACAGTGTGTGCCTCTCCCAGCAGAGGGAGAATAGAAATCAGCCAGGCTCCCCACTCATTAAGCCCTCTGGCTGCAGCTCCCCAGAGAAGCCAGCAAACTTCAGGGCTTTCCATAATCAATCCTCTTCATTGGAAACCCCTCCTAGAAATCCCAGGAATCTGAAGACACCCCAGTCCGCTTTGTGAGATCACATAACCACAGTCTCCATGACAGTCAAATCTAAACCCGGAAGCAAAGTGAACTTCTCCTCCCAAAGGTCCCAGAGAGTCCCTTACTGGTTTTAGTTCCATGGTTCCATTAAGAAACTTAACTTCATTAAGGGCCAGAGACACTCTTAATGTCTATAGCTTCAAGTGTTGCCTAGTAAGAAATATTTTTCTGCTATTGTTGATTGCATGTTCTAGATGTATACCATTGTATTAATTGGAAAATTTTACTGGTTCTGATTTAAAATTGAGAGTCAAAGAATTGTTTGTTTTCGATAGATTCAGACTTTTTTTT
>PVKS010022906.1:0-33074 GCA_004027875.1 Aplodontia rufa
TAGAATATTTTTAATATAAAAGTATCATAACTAATATGTTAAATGAAGTCATGGAAAGGTGAAGAATCTACACAGACAAGAGAGGAATTTCAGTGGAGAGATAAGAACTATTAGAAGGAATCCTGAGAAAATGTAATAACCGTGACATGATGCATGAGGAATTCCTTCTGTGCGCTCAGCAGTCCACTCGACAAGTGTGAGGGGCAGAAGATAAGATCTGATCATGCTTAGTAGGTCTTCAGTCATTTTATTACTCAGGATCATCCTTTTTTTAAACTTTTTTTTTTTGTTTTTGGTACCAAGCATTGAACCCAGGGGTACCACTGAGCAACACCCAGAACCCTTTTAAATTATGAGACAAGGTCTCACTAAGTGGCTCAGGGCCTCACTAAATTGCTGAGGCTGGCTTTGAACTTGTAATCCTTCTGTCTCAGTCTCCAGAGTTTCTGGGATTACAGCCATGAGCCATCATGCCGGCTTAGACCATCCACTCTTATCCTTGTCAGAAATGGATAAAAACTCTTGTTCTCCAGCCTCCACGTTAATAATTAGTACTACAGAGTTCCCAACTGAAAGATGTGATATAGTTGATGGCCTCGTAAACTTGGGTAAGTTATTAAACCTCTCTGAGGCTCTATTTTCTCATCTATTAAAGGCTCCTTCTCTGGGTTAATGAATTAGGAAAAAGTAGTATTCCTTCTAATCAGAACAGATTCTCATGAACTGGAAACACGTAAACCAGGAGCACCCTTCTTTAAGCAAAATCCTTCCCTTTCTCCAACCTGTGCAGCACCACCAAGGTTCATTGATCGACTTCCAGAGCAAGGACTGACTGTATTCAAAGCCCCCTCACCACTTTTCCTGGCACTTTTATCAGTGGGAGCTACTCAATAATACCTGATGGTTCTGCCCATCTCCATGAGACAAGATGAGACATTCACACTGTACCCTTGCAACTGTAGAATCTCCCTTGCCTCACTGCGGGGCAGCTAAATTTCTTCCTCCACTTTGGGGCTGGCAGGATCTACTGATTGAAGACATTTAGGTAAACTCTTTCCTTCTAAACACTTCCTCCAATGTTACACGAAATTCCCACAATTACATTGCCAAAGGCAAGCCCTTGAATTACTATGGGTTTGGGAATCAAAAGCATAGAAAAAAATCCTGGACTAGGATCAGGCTTAACTGACTTTGTCAATATCTATGTATGCATGAATCTGAAACAACGATTCCCTCCAATATGTAAGATAATGTTGAACCAATTAAAAATATTCTGTCTGAAGAGAAGACATATGGAAGACTCTTGAGACTGTTAGGTTGGGAGACAGAATCAGAGGCATTATGAAGTCTGCAGCCTGGGTCTGGGAGAAGTTTGAACACACGTGGGTGTTGTAAGCACCTGTAATACACAAGATGCTTTTTCTAGAATTAGTCATTTAATTCTTATTTGTCCTTGTTTCTATGATTGCTACAAAGAAGAGCAGTTTATGCAACTCTGAAGTTTAGCAAAAGGAATGTTTCCCAAACAGTTCCATTTTCTAAATATGACCAAGATTTGCCAAGTGAAGAACACTCCACCCCCATCTCACCATTCTAGATTGGTTCTGTGGCAAAATGTAAACAATGCTTCTTAGCAGGAGCAATAGGACCTGGATGATGTGATCTACAACCACAGAAGGTCGGCTTTGGAATGTTTCAAATGCATATGGGCCACCTGGTCAAGAAATCACACAAAAGTATAGGGAAGGCCTTGGCAACACCAGTGAGGGACCAGGTGAGCATCTCTTCTTAGCATGCGGGCGATGGCACCTCCCACACTTACCTCCCTGCCCACTCCCTTGTTTCCTCCAGGAAATACATTTTCAGATATGGATTATGAGCAACTGTTTTTGTTCTCTAGTTCCTCCCACATCTCAAGAGCGTGCTTCTTTGAATTCAACAGTAGACATGGGCAGCAATTCACTTAATGAGATTCTAAGGGGCAGAGACCAGAACTCATTTTGTCTACTTATCTACTTCCATGGCACGACTGGGATTTGCACACACAATTTGGTTTTTGTAATGATGATAGTGGAAGAGAGGAGTTAGGATTTCCCAGGATGCTAAGCCACACACAATGAGCACGTGCCACCTACAAATGACTAAGAGAAGAGCTAATCTTTGATGCGCTTACAGCAGTGTTTCACTCTGTCCCGAAGGGCCTCTTTGACTTTGTCATTCTGGAGAGTGAAAATGAAAGGGTTCAAGAAAGGGGTCACCACGGAAACCAGCAGTGATGCTACCCTGTTGTACTCAGCCGCCTGCGTTTGCTTGGGTTTCACATAGAGGAACAAGCAGGTGCCGTAGCCAATCATGACTATTGTGAAGTGGGAGGCACAGGTGGAGAAGGCTTTCCTCTGGCCAGAGACCGAGGGGATCTGGAGGATGGTGGAGATGATGTAGGTGTAGGAGACAATCGTAGGGGTCAAAGAACCAATGATAATGAAAATAGCCATCAAAAAAAGAATAAACTCTGTGAAAAAAGTGTCATTGCAGGATAGTTTGAGCAACTGTCCTCAGTTACAGTAAAAATGGTCCAGGAGATTTGATTTGCAGAAAGTAAACTGAAATGTGGCATGAACTGGCCAGATTTCAGAAAGGAACCCAAACACCCATGACACAACTACTATCCAAATACAGGTGCTGCTGCTCATGATGATGTTGTACCTCAAAGGGTTACACACGGCCACATAGCGGTCCACAGCCATGGCTCCAAGCAGTACAAACTCTGTGGTCCCCAGAGCAAGGTACAGGAAGAGTTGCACAACACACCCAGGCAGAGATTTGTCTGCATCCCAGGGAGCAGCAGTCCCCAAAGCATCAAAGGGACAATTGTGGTTGTGATGAGGATCTCCAAGACAGAGAGGTGGTCACGGAAGAAATACATGGGGGACTGGAGATGTTTGTCAACACAGACAACCATGATGATGACCGTGTGTCCCATTAGTGACACCAAATAAAAGAAGAAGAATACAGCAAAAAGAATGTTGTGTCGTTCTCAGGACCCAGGGAAATCTAGAAGACAGAATTCAGTGGCAACCGAGTGATTGTCCATCACTGGGTTCTCTTCTTGTGAAATCTAAGTAGCAAAAAGAGGTAGTGTTGCTCCACGAGAGGAGGGAAGAGTGGGGTGAGAAATAAGTTCCAACCTGAGGATCCGGTGACACGCCCTGCCACCATGCTCTGCACACAGCCAGGACTAGCAAGTGAGGCTCCTGTTTCACTGAGAAGCATACTCCCTGGGGTGGTGGAGATGCCTTCTTCTCTATCAGGGTGAAGAAAATCTCCCTTATCCCTTTCCCCACTGAACATGCCTTCTCTTGGGTGTGGAGGAGGCTAAGAGCTTTTAAGTAGGCTGCTCTGTTTTTAATTTTGTATGTTTAGCTTTATTCTTTTTTGTTTATTTTTATTAGGGTATTATAGTTATACATAGTAGTGGGGTTCAGTCTGACATTCACTAATGCATATTACATAGTTGGCTCCATTTCAATCCCCAGTCCTTCCTGTTTCCCCTTCTCCTCCATCTCCCCTTTAGGGAGAATTTCCTAAAGCTGATCCATCTTCTCTAAGTCCATTTTACCTCAGAAGTCCTGTGAGGCAGGAAAGAGTTCCTGGCACAGAAAGGAACAGAGACCACAGGTGGCAGAGGCTGGGATGTCTGGCTCCCTGCCTCTCACTTCGTTTAGCCCGTTACTCAGATATCACCTCTTCAAAGGCTTCCCAGCCACCCTACTGAAGACACAAAAGCATGCTCATGTTTTCTGGACTTCACATTTTTTTCATAGCAATTGCTGTTGCCTGACTTTATATGTCTAATTGTTTACTTCATTCCTTTATTTAATTTTGAACAAATGGAGTCATGAACAGAACAAAAGAAAATCCCTGCTCTATGGAATTTATAGTCAAGAAGGCAATAAGGGCTAAACTATACACAAAAGAAAAGTAAATACAACACATAACACACTAGTATATAATCATGCAGTATAGAAAAAATAAAGCAAGGAGCAGGGATAGGGAACTTTATTTTTTTTTTATTTTTCATCTATGACATTAGAATATAAATTCCATGAGGGCAAGGACATTTTCAAACCTGTATTCCAAGACCGGCACATAAAATTTCTAGATGTATATTTACACACATGTATACGTATAAACATGTGTATTTGTGTTTATATGTGTGAACAGGTGTGTGTGTATGTGTGTGTGTGTGTGTAAAGTTCTTGAGTCAAATAAGTAATACCGAAAATATTTGGTAGATGACGATGTCTGATATATGGTTTCAATAATGCCTGTCGTAACCAAGATGCTCAATAATGTCCGGCAGCTGTGCTGGGGCCAGTTCCATGCTGAGGGTGCTCTGCTGCGTGGGAGGGACTTGGGGCTGAGCCTGTGCACTCTGCTGCTCCCTTAGCCCATTCCTCAGGCTCTGCTTGTCCTGGTTCTAGAAGGCAGTCAGGCCCAGAACTACCTGTCCTGATCCTTCCTTCTGCCTACTTCACAGAAGGGACCCTTCAGAAGGCTCTTACCTGTATGGAGAGGCTTTGTCACCAGTTCTGATGTCCTCGGGGCTCTGCTGAGTACTCCGGGCTTGCTGCTTCCGAGTCACCTAAGCTGCTGCTGTCTCTGCTCACAGTGAAGAAAGTTGTCCACGTGGAGGGGCTCCAGAAGAAGTTCAGAAATAAGAGTGCTGTGCAGAGTAGAGGGTCTCTCCTCTACTCCTCCCTCCTCCTTCCCAAGGGGATTTAGTCACTGAGGTACCTCTGCTTAATTAGCCCAGGTTCAGGGACTCCCTAGGCAATCAGTCTGGGGAGAGCAGAAAAAAACTTTTAGTTGTTTCAATTTTTGACCAATTAAATTTAAGAACTTTTGAAAGTTTTTGTTTAGTGGAAAAACCTGAAATCTTATTGATCATGGACTTAATCCCAGGGTTGCCTCCCCAACAGCGTCAAATCTAGGTCTTCAAAAGATGTCTCAGATTCTAAGCAGTTTACCTTATCTGCTTTTGATCCTAGGTCCATCCCGGGACTTTCTTAGCTATTCAGAGCCAAAGTCAGCTCCTTCCTCCAATAGGAGACACCACAACGGGCCCCTACAGCAGGAGCTAACATCCCTGCACCTTGGTCTTGGTCACAGCCTTAACTTCACCAAACCCACACCCGCACCCCCACCCCAGATTTTTCACAGGCAGCTGCTCTTGGTACCATGGACTCAGCAGAATGCTGGAGAGGTTCTGCCCCAGAGTCAAGCTTGGCTTGTAATGCACAGCTGCATGCACTGGAGCAAGGTTCCTGCAGTCACTTTTTTCTATGGCAGCTCCTGATCACCAGCTGGGCCACTTCAAAGTGGGGAGAGCAGACGGAAGCCTCTGCAGGCAGCTATATTCACAACCCGGAAGAATCAACAAAGTGTAAATTGGAAATCTGCTTGGTGCTGGAGAAGATGGAGAGTCATAAAACATTTATCTGGGTTTTGGTTTTCATTGTAAGTATGCTTGTTAAATCTGAGAATGTCAATTGGTGCCTAAGAGTGTAAATTGGGAATAATCTTCCTTCCCAATTTCTTAAATTGTCAAAACCCAACCAGTTGGCTACATAATTTTGGAGAAATCTTTGAAGCATGGATCTCCATTGTCAAAGCCATGCAAATCTTTTTGTGACGTTTTCTTTCTCGTGTACCAATATGTTGATTCTTTCTACAGGAACAAGTAATACCTCGCCTCTTTTTCTTGCATAATATTCCTTTATACGGATGCCTCATTTGTTATTAACTATCCCTCTATTGATCAATTTCTGTTGTTTCCATTTTTATTATGAAATATGATGTTATAAATATTCTTAAACATTAATAAATATGTAAACAATTATATTTCTGGAATAAATCCCTATGGTTGATATATTTAGGTCAAGATGTAGAGGCATTGAAGCTATATTTCTTTTTTATTGGCACCAAATTAAAAATCCAAAGATTTTGGATTGATTCACACAATTACCAAGTCAGTATAATAGGGGAACTTTTGTCTTCCTGACCTATTATGAACCAGAGGTAAAATTAAAATTTAATTTTAGGGGCTGGAGCGGTGGCTCTGCGGTTAGGACGCTTGCCTGGAATGCGCAAGTCCACGAGTTCAAACCCCAGCACCACATACACAATGAAGTGTTCCAGGAATGAAAGTCACACGCAAAACTAAATAAAGATTGCTTCTCTCTCTCTCTCTTTCTCTTCCCTGCTGTCCTCTCTTTCTTTAAAAAAAAATTTAATTTTAATTTTAAATTGAAGATAGCAAAATAAGATACCTCAAAAGAGAAATCAACTGACAAACCTGATAAAATGAAAAACCTTTTGAAAGATAAAAGTTGCTTCAACCAACTAAAAAATAAGTATAACAACTACATATTCCTAAATGTGTCAAACAAACTGAATTAATAGTTACAAACCTCCCTACACAAAATTTTCTAGAAAATTGAAAAGGGACTACTTCCCAATTCATTTCATAAGGCCAGGATTATCCCAACACCAAAGACATTATAAGAATATAAATCTACACACAAATATCCTTTACAAACATACATGCAAAATTTCTTAACAAAATATTACTAGAATCAAATCCAGCAATATGTAGGGAAATTAACATATCATAACAACCTGGTGATTTTATCCTAGAAATGTAAGGATCATTTAACACTAGGAAATTAATCAATGTAATTCAGTGTGTTAACAGAATTAAAAGGAAAAAGCCATTGATCATTTCCATAGGTAGGGACATGAAACACAATTGACACAAGTCAATATCCATTGATTTAAAACTGAGCAAACTAGGAACAAAAGAGATCTTCCTGAAACTGATAAATAGAATCTAAGAAAAATCCTGGCACTATCATCAAATTTACTGATGAAAGACTCAATAATATTCCTATAAGATAAAGAATAAAGCAATGATATCTTCTTTAGCTATTTCTATTCAACATATACTGGAATTCCTAGCCAATTCAATGTAGCAAGAATATTAAATCACATGCTTACAGTTGGTAAACAAAGAAATGCAATTCTTTACTTACAGAAGACATACTTCCATGTGTTGAAGATCTTAAGTCCTCTAGAACTGATAAGTATGATTATTAAAGTAACAAGATCAATATATGAAAATCTATAGCTTTCCTATTTATTAGCAATAAACATTGAAAATGGGAATTTTAAAATGGTTTGAAATAACATCCAAAAAGATGAAGAAAACGAAGGCATACATTTAACAATGTATATGTAAGATCTATAGACTTAACACTATAAAACATGGCCAAGAGAAATTGAAGACCTATGTAGATGGCAAAATACTCTGTTTTCATGAATCAAAGAACTCAATTTTGTTTGAATGTCAGTTCTCTCCAAATTAGTTTACAGAGTCAATGCATTTTCAATTCAAAATCTGTTGGGTTTTTTTTTTTTGTTAATATAAAAATCTGTCTGTAAAATTTGTGTGCAATTGTGAATGACCTAAAATAACCAAAACAGCCTTAAAAAAGAAAACAAAACCCAAAAGCTAAATGTGGATGTTCATAACACCTGATTTCAAGATCTACTAGGAAACCACAGTAATCAAGGCAGTGTGGTTTTAGCACAATATCATGCAAGTAAAGGAACACACATACAAATAAAATACAGGATTCAAACTTAGATCAGATACATATCTGCTATTGATTTCAAATACACTAAATGTTGGGGATTATGAGGAGCAACTAGGATTTGCATACATGGCTGATGGAAGTATACAGCTCGTACAATGGGACGAAAAAAATTTTGAGTGTTTCTACTGATTTGTTTTCTAGAACTGAGTTTGAAGGGGAAGACCAAGATAGAGAAAGTTCTAGTAAAGTTTTTTTTTAATTAAGTTTAACTGTGAAGTTAATGTGTACACATTGAACCATAATTACTAGAACTATCCCAGGACAATGTCGTGCATATGCACTCTAAGTTTCCAAACAACAAAAATGAAACACACATTTACCATACTTACCCATAATACCCCATTCAGAAACTTTCCCAAGATAAATGAAACCACGTCTCCACACACAAAAAGTGTTTATATTTTTAAAAAACTGCCAACTTAAATGATGTCAATAAGTGAATGAACAAATTAATTATACATCCATATAGTTGAACACTACTAGTCAACTAAAAGGAATGCACTATTGGTAGACATATTGTCAGAAGTCATGAATTTCTGAAAGATTATGTCAAGCCAAAGGATCCAGATATAACAACCAATACTTTATTTTTCCATTAATAAACTTAAGGAATAAAAAAATCTAGATCTATCGTAACAGAAAGCAAATGGTTGCCTGAAACTGGGGATGGGCTTGGAAACTGACTTGGAAGAGGCACCAAGAAACTTTCAGGTGATGAACATGTGCATGATTTGATGGTAGTGGAGATTCAGGGTATATGCACATTTGTTAAATCTCATTGCAACTTTCACTTAAAATTACTGCATTTAGTGCATAAAATTTAACTTTAAGTTGAAAATATTTTTAAAAAATAAATCCAAATACATACAGAGGATGTTGCTCATCCTTGGGGGCCCATGGGGAAAGAGATGAGGTAAAGTCAGGGGAAGGATGAAGGTAACACTGGAGTAAGTTGGAAAGCAAATGGAATAATTGGAGAAAGTAGTAATCAGAATGGCTTTGGGATGGGGTAAACATGGGGGCAGAAGAGCTAAAGAGAATCCAGGAGGAAGAAAGAGCTTACGTAACCCTAATGTATGCCTAATGGATGTGTGATGAGTGACTCCCAGACATTTCTCCAAACACATACATCTTTGGCCAAGTTCTTTTTTTTTTTATTGAGAGATTTATTATAGAACAACCATACAAGTTTTTAACAAAATAATATAAAATGTGTATATATTCTGGATATTAGAATTACCCCCAGGAGTGCCCCCCAATTACCCACCCTTATCCCTCCCTTCCCCTTCCCACAATATCTCTAAAAAAGTATTATGTTGTATAACATTACACCTTATCTGGATTTAACACATGATACTAGATGACCTCTCTCAATGGCCAGGGTCTAGTTCCAGCCTCCACAGATAAGTGGAGACATTCAACCCTTGGTTCTCTGGGTTAAGCTGATTTTACTCAGCATAATTTCTTCCTTAGCCATCCATTTACCTTCAAAGGCTGCAATATAATTGTTTCTAATTGCTGTGTAGAATTCCATGGTATAAATGTACCACAGTTTTTGGATCCATTCATCCAGTGAGGGACATCTGGGTTGTTTCCATAATCTATCAATAGTAAATTGAGCTGCTATGAACATAGATATTGATGTGTCACTATAATGTGCTGATTCTAAATCCCTGGGAAAAATACCCAGGAGAGGAATAGCAGGATCATATGGTGGGCTCATCCCTAGTTTTTTGAGGGTTCTCCATACTGCTTTCTAGAGGGGCTGTACCAGTCTACAGCTCCACCAACAGTGTGTTAGTGTGCCTATTTCTCCACAGCCCCTCCAGCATCTATTATTGTTTATTTTCTTCATTTTTGCCATTCTGACTGGCATAAGGTGATATCTTAATGTAATTTTCATTTGCATTTCTCTGATTACTAGTGATTTGGAGCACTTTCTCATGTATTCATTGGCTTGATCAATGTCCTTTGATGAGAAGTTTCTATTTAGCTCTTTGGCCCATTTATTAATTGGGTTGTAGGTGTTTTTGTAGTTGAGATTTTTGAGGATTTTCTAGATTCAGGATATGAGGCCCCTGTCAGAGGAATCATAGCCCATGATTCTCTCCATTTCTGTAGGAAATCTCTTGACTCTTTTGATTGTTTCCTTGGCAGTACAAAAGCTTTTTAGCTTTATGGCATCCCAATCACTGATTTTTGACTTCACTTCTTTCACTTTTGGAGACATATTAAGAAAGACTTTGCCTACTCCCAAATGCTGAAGTGTTGGACCTAATTTGTCTTCCCTCAGTTGCAAGGTAGCTGTTTTAATTCCTAGATCCTTGATCCATTTTGATTTGATTCTCATGCAAGGAGAAAGATATGGGTCTAATTTCAACTTTCTGCAAGTGGCTGTCCAGTTTGTCCAGCACCATTTGTTGAAGAGGCTGTCTCCCCTCCATGTAATATTTTGTCCCCCTTTGTCCAAAATCAGATGTTTAAACATTTGAGGGTTTGTTTCAGGGTCTTCTATTCTATTCCAATGGTCTTCTTTTCTATCTTAGTACCAGTACCATGCTGTCTTTGTTACTATGGCTCTACAGTATAGTTTTAAATCTGGTATGGCGAAACCGCCTGTTTCATCTTTCTTGCTTAGTAGTGTTTTGGCAATTCTAGGTTTCTTATTGTTCCAAATGAATTTGAGAATTGCTTTTTCTATGTCAGTAAAGAATGACATAGCTATCTTTATGGGGATAGCATTAAATCTGTATAAAGCTTTTGGGAGAATGGCCATTTTTATTATATTAATTCTGCCTAGACAAGAGCATGGGACATCTTTCCATCTTCTTATGTCATCTTGTATTTCATTGTTCAATGACTGAAGAGATCTCTGATTTCCCTTGTAAGATTAATTCCCAAGTATTTTATTTTTTTCTAAGATATTTTGAATGGGACTGATTTCCTGACTTCTTCATCAGTTCTATTATTATTAGTGTATAGGAAAGCTATTGATTTATGTGTGTTGATCTTGTATCCTGCCACTTTGCTAAATCTATTTATGAGTTCAAGCAGTTTACTGACGGAGTTTTTTAGATCTTCCAGATACTGGATCATATCATTAGCAAAAAGAGAGAGTTTGACTTCCTCTCTTCCTATGTTTATCCCTTTGATTTCTTTCTCTTGCCTAATTGCTCCAGCTAGGGTTTCAAAGACAATATTGAAGAAAAGTGGTGAGAGCGGACAGCTTTGTCTTGTTCCAGATTTTAGTGGAAATGCTTTCAGCTTTTCTCCATTTAGAATTATACTAGCTGAAGATTTAGCATATATAGCCTTTAGATAGTTCAGAAATGATCCTTTGAACCCTATCTTCTCTAGAGTTTTGAACATAAAAGGGTGCTGGATTTTATCAATGGCCTTTTCTGCATCCATTGAGATGATCATATGGTTTTTGTCCTTGATTCTATTTAAGTGGTGAATTGCGTTAATTGTTTTGCGTATGTTGAACCAGCCCTGCATACCTGGGATGAAGCCCACTTGATCATGATGGATTATCTTCTTTATAAGTTTTTGAATACAGTTTTTTGGCCAAGTTCTTGCAACATGTTTTGCAGTAAATTTCTGCAATCACTTCTTATGGGAATAGAGAATTTGCTTAGAACCTGAGACATCTTTTGAAGACCTAGACTTGAGGCTGTTGGGGAGGCAGCCCTGGGATTAAGTCCCTGATCAGTAATGGAGAATTCTTATGGGAATAGAGGGAGATATAGAGCTTTCCCTCCAATAGTGTCTGTAATTTTGAAAGCTCAATTTCTTCTTTAGTGAAAGAGGAAGGATTTCAAGATAACATGATGAATAAATTTTGAAATTGGAGTCTGGAAACTTGAATGCATATTCCTTTTATACTTATCAGCTTATGGTGGTACTTCTTAGTACACCCATGTGTTTGGTTTTCTCATCTGTAATATCAGGGCATTGATGCACATGATACATAATTTCTTAACCAAAGTCGAGGAGCAGGAATGCAGCTCATCTTTGGTCCTCCTAATGGAAGACTGAGCCTCTCTGCCTCCACGGAGGCACCCCATCCATTGCTCTTAGGATGGAATCCCTAACAAAGTTAATTTCCTTGGTAGAATCAGTTCTCTCTGAATATCAGTGAGGGCCCTTATAGGCCACACCAGATCCACTGCATGAACTGCTCCTAGGTTACTAATTTTAGAAGTAGGTAAAACTGATGAACAGTGGTAAGTCTAAGGCCATCCACATCTCCGTTCAACTTTTTCACTGGGGTCACAGGTGAAAGAGATGTCATTTTGGCCCAGGGAAAGGAAAAGCCATTTTGGTGACCTAGTGAAATTGATAGGGCTATTACCCTAATAATTATTATTATGTTAATAATGTGCACATTATTATAGATAGGGCCATTATCCCAAGAATAGGTCCTTGATCCACAAAAGAGGAAATGAGGAGGAATCCGTCAGTTATCTGTCACCAAAGCCTACTGCCTGACATTCATGTTTGTCCTTGTGTCTCTCTGTCTATCCTGCTGTTAAAACACACATCAGATCAGGTCTCCCCTCTGACTAACCTCTCTCTTCCTTAAGCCTTCTGACTAGAGCCCCAAGTCATCTAGAATGCTTTTTTCTCTAAGATTATCTCTTGTTCCTCCTGCACCTCTTGCCTCCTGGGACCACTGAGGGCCCTGGCGCACCCTGTTCCTTCTCTTGGAGGGCTCTCCATCTCCCCTCAGCTCTGTCCTGTCAGCTCCAGGCATCAGGTAACACCACTCTCCTGCAGCCGCCTCCTCCAACCTCTGCAGACATGACCAGGTGCCCTGCCAGCCACTCTGCAGCATATGAGACCAAAGCCACAGGTAAGACTCCCAGGAATTGCCCCTGAAGAGGAATACCTCACCCCGGACTACAGTCCCTCCTCAGACACCTTCTTCCAAGGCCCTGTTGGTGCAGGGGGTGTAAATGACCTCATCCTCAGATTATTCCAACTATGCATTTTCTTTCTCGAAATGATTCACCATTTGTAATTGTGTGTATGTGTGTGTGTGTGTGTGCGCGTGTGTGTGCGTGTGTGTGTGCATGCTTTTGTAATGTATGGTAATGCCAGTCTTCATCAAATATGCTCCATCAGTCCCTTTCATTCACTAAAACAATGTGTTCCAACACATTGTCACAAAGCAACTGTCACTCGAAAACTATTCTGGTTTCTCTTTTTTTTTAGTACTGGGGATTTAACATAGGGGCACTCTACCACTGAGCTACACCCCCAGCCCTTTCTTATTTTTTTATTTCAAGACAGGATCTCATTAATTTGCTGAGGCTGGCCTCAATCTTGTGATCCTCCTGCCTTAAACTCCCAAGAATCTAGGATCACAACCCTGCACTACAGTTGCCAGCTTAAATTTTCCTTAATTTTGAGTAAGGTTAAATTCTTTTTCTAATTTATAGAAATATTTATATTTCTCTTTAATGAACTTATTTTTATATTTTCTCTTATCATGTATAAATATTTCATTCTTATGGAGTTCCATTTAACAGTCTTTTAGTCTCCTGAGATCTGTGTTTTCCTTAGAAAAGCCTACATTCATACCCTAAATTAATTTAAAAAGAAAAATTCTCATTTGTTACTTTTTACATAAAATCTGTTTGAGCCATCTGGAATTTATTTTTTTTGGAAGCATAGGGTATAGAGCCAGGGTTATGGTTGTTCCAGATATTCTGTCAATGCAATACGTAAGTGTGAGATAACACGAAGGAGGGGAAGAAGGAGAAAATGGGGAGGGAGAATAATAATGCACTGACCATTTCAAATATTCTGTAACTGGAAAATGATAGGAACTGGTTAACTGGAATTATCTATTTGATAAGTCAAATGTCTATTTGATAAGTCAAACCTAAAATTCACAAGGAAGAGAAAAAAGTGAAAGAAAACAATCAAAACAAAAAACCTCCTGTTATGGACAGTTACTGTTCACCCGTAATTGTCCTTCCTGAGGACGACTCTCCCAGTGGGAAAAGCCAGACATTTTTGCTTCATTTAACTCTGGGATGACCAAGTGACTTGCTTGGGCCAGTGAGCTGCAGATGGAAGTGACACGAATCACTTTGTGCAGAATCCATGAGAGCCAACAGTTGATTCTCCATTCTTTTCCTCTGCCTTTGTGGTCATGGCAGAATGTGCTAGAATGAGCTTTGATTGACCATCTCCTGAGGGATGGTCATGAGCAGGGTCTACATCCTGGGCAATGATAGACATATAGCATGACTAAGATGTAATACAGTCATGTTGTCTTGAACACTAAAGTTTTGAGGGTAGCAATAGATAACTAGAAAGTCACCTCTTCTTAACCTGGGACTCTGTTTGCCTCCTATTCTCATGGTGCATCCTTGCAAGAAGTATAGAACCCTCCCCTAAATTGTCAGCATGTTGGAGCTGAGTATGTAAACTCCCACTCTGAGCTCTGCCAGCAATGAAAATCTGCAGAAATGTGCTAGGAGAAACTTGGAGATTGTGGGCAGGAAAGCAAGAGATATAAGGAGTCAGAGCAACACTCTGAAGCTTTGGAAGCCAGAGAACATCACAAAGACTGAGGATTCCTGCAGCATACACAGAAAGTAAAAATTCAAACACCTAGAGTAAGTCATTCAATTCTTACTTTCTTCTTCCCTTCACCACCAACAGCAAAAAAGAGTTAAGTGGTGCTCTCAAATTGATCACTGATACTTCTGTCCCAACCACCAAACCTGTTCATCCTCTCCATTCACCTCTTCTCTACCATCTTGTCCTCATGCTTCTCCAAGTTGGTTTTACAGAAAAATACAGAGAAAGCCAGAGATGCTTTGCAGTAATGATAGGACCAAGATTCAACACTGCACCTGCAAGAAACAGAAGGCAACAGAGAATTATCTGCATCTGACTTAATGGCCTGGCACAGAGTAAGGAGATTGAGTCTGGCAATGTAGGTCGTTAGGGCTGAGAGATCCCAGGAAATGGTTCAGCAGAATCTAAGCAGAGATGCCATGAATTTCACTTTGGTCCCTGGTCTCACTTCCATCCTTCCATAGAAATGCACAGTAAGAGATGGTCACAATACAATCTGACCTCCTCTGGGAACATCTGCATCTCCTTCCTCCTACTTCTCTTCCCCAACTTGAGCCTTTTATTCCTTTATATTTTCAAAAATAAAATGGCAATTTCATCACAAAACAACAGAAACCAGAAGTAGCTTAGATTATCAGTCACTGATAAAGCAGATGTGTGTGTGTGTGTGTGTGTGTGTGTGTGTGTGTGTCTACTTCCAAGGTCCTCAGTGGATGATTCAATACTATTTGACAGTAGAAACAGAGGTGTTTTAGTTTACATATTTGCTAGTAATTTCCAGTACTTTAGAATCCATGGTGAGGATTGTCCCACCTGAATCTGACTTAGGTCAGAGCTAGTGGACAGCAAAAGTTGGCAATATCATTTCCATCGCAAAGGGCCTCTTTGACTTTGTTGTTCCAGAGGGTGATGAAGAAAATCAGTAAAAGGATCTCCATGAAAAGCAATAGGAAACTCTCCTATGCTACAGGCTGCCTCTGTTTGCTTGGAATAAGCCCCTGCCACAGCTGATTGTGACACGGGTGAAGTGGGAGGCACAAGAGGAGGCTCACTTTCAGTAGGAGGCTGAGGAACACTGGAGATAATGTTGGTCTGAGAGTCGGTTAAGGGGTCTGAGAGTCGGTTAAGGGATCCGAGAAGCACAACATGGAAAATGTCCATTAAGAAAAGGATCAACTGTGTGAGGGGATTAAGGAAGAAACACACTGCCAACTGCAGGCTTCAGCTCAGATGATCACCATGAGAGTGACAGCATTTCCCATTCACCTTGCCAAGTGGAGGAAGAGGTTAACACAAAGAATGCAGTGGTTCTTTAAAGCCAGGGAAGCCCAGGGGATGGAAAGATGGGGCACTGGAATAATCACCATGGCTCCTTCAGTCCTAGCTCCCTCTCTTTGGAAAGGCTCCAGAAGAATTAAGAACTCATATTGCTCAACATACTCCTAGATTCACGGGAAACTGGGACACATTTAGAATTTTGCTCCTAGTTTTGAAGGCTGCTCTGTGTTAGCATTTGCCAGGGTCCATGCTATGCATTTTTTGATAAATGAATACAATTATATTTAGATGAATGGATCAGACCAGAGACAGGGTTCACGAGACACAAAAGCTGCACATAGTCACTATGGTAAGCCTCTCACAGATGTCCAGACCCAAGTCACCAGAATATGTGAACACCTTAACAAAAGGCACGCTGAAGATGTATTTAAGTTAAGGATCTTGAGATGAAAGATTGTGCTCAATGGTCCAAGTGAGCTGAATCTGACTCAGGAATCTGTAAAGTGGAGAAATTTTCCATCTATGTCCAGTCAGGGGGCCACGTGATGTCAGAAGAATGGTCACAGAGATGCGATGTTGTGGCTTTGAAGACTGAGGAAAGGAACAATGAGCCACAGAATGCAAGCTCCCTCTAAAAGCTGGAGAAAGCAAGGACACCCCAGCATGAAACATGGATGTTAGCCCATTGGGGCCTTTGGCAAATTCTGATCATTAGAATCCATTAAATAAATTGGCATTGCTTAATTCACCCCATTTAGGGTAATTTGCTATAGGAGCAATAGAACATGAATACAGTCATGAAGGTCCACATAACTTCACCCTGTCTTCTTATCTTTCTATTCTCAAGATATCCCGTCTCCTACTCTGTTCTGACCAACCACCAGTGCACCTGTGGGAGCTCCCTATTAGCAATATACCCCTTTCTGTGTCATCCCCCATTTCTACTCTCAATGATCTAAATTCTTCTTTGCAATCTAGGGTTCAACTCTAAAAAATCAGTTTGAGGCTCAGGCCCTGCAGGAAAAAAAAAACCAATCTGGTCAACCCCTCTCACTCCAGCATTGTTCTTAAACTTGGGACTCCTTTGCACTACCTACCTTGGTGTATTTTTGTGATATCTCTGTGGGTGTGGGAAGAGTTGAGTTGATGTCATGTGTAAGGTTTGAATGATCGAGATGAGAAACTGTGGCTCAGAGTTTCCTGGGGTGCTTGATCCTTGGGGTGGTTCTTACCATGTGCATTTTACCTTTGAAACCAACATGTGCAACTTCTCATGGGAGTCAGAGAAAAAGCCTTCATTCAGTCTGGCCAGGTCCCAAGACATCTCTGTCAGGGACCCTTCCTCCCAGAGGTAGAATCTCCTCCAAAGCTTACTATTTTGATTCCCAAACTTCTTCAGATGATACTTGGGAGAATTTGAAAAGAGGTCACTCTGTTCCCTGCCTCCCTAAATCCAAAAATCCTGGATCTGGGATGGAAGCAAAATTTCCAAATGGAAACTCTAAATCCAGCCCTGACCATGTACCCAGTCTGCTTTAATTTTAGTCCAGCTGGGGAAATTCCTTTGTGATTTTTTTGCTGTGATCTCATTTTCCTTCTATGATCCTAGAAGGAAAGAAAGTGCCAGGAGGAGGGCATTGCCATGGAACCAAGCCTAAGCTGACCCACCCCTGTCCTCACTCCGATATTCTTTTCAGTGTTCCTTCATCAGAACAGCAGGCCTCTCATTATCCTAAGGAATAACACCCATGTCTCAGTCCCAGGAGGCTCCTGCCTTCCCCTAATCCCCACAGAGAATGCCTAGGTGGAGCAAGTTCCCACTCAGTGCAAGCTCAGCTCTCACTATCACCAAGAAACCAAGGGCTTAGGGATATGGCAAATGGAACCAAGAATACTCATCTTTGGGAGAGGAGAGACAAAACTACACCTTTGCCCTCAGGTCTCTTGAAGGACTTCTTTCCACACTCCCAGACCTGCATTGCTGTTGCTACCTGGGCTTTGCAGTGAGACAGGATAAACCTGAATCAGGAGAGCAGCGTAAGTGCTGGTGATGTTTAGCTTGCAGAGTCCCTCGACCTGTAGTGCCTTTCCCTCCCAGCTGTGCATGAAGCCCTGTCCTCCTGGCCAGCGGCAAGATGCCAACAAAGGCAATGGATGGCATATCTCATGTCACCTATGTGACAAGGTGGACCCAATAGTCAAGGGTCTCCAGGCCCAAGTGTCTAAATGAGAGAAGTACAAGAAGATTCTGCTTAGTGGCCAAGGTGAGTGTATTGTTCGTATATCCATCAGGTTCTCATGTGGCACAGACTTTGGATTCAATTTGGATTTCGTCAGTGCTGGGTGTAGACTTTAAACCTACTGTTAAGGTTTGTCCATGACAGAGGTAGAAGGCATCTTTAATTTGGAATGCTATTGCTAGGTAGCTGAGACATCACTTCAGGTGAAGCTTTTACGGACCCAGGAAAGGGGTTGAGTTACCTGTACACGACTTTACTCTCTCCGGTCCTGATAGATCTATTGTAATGACTTTGTCATTTTGTGTTTGGAATGCTTCACAGCACCCTTTTAGAAAACTGACGTTGTAAGGAGCAGCATTAGATGATGGAATATCAATGCTTGTGAGCACACGCTAAAGAAGCGTTGAGAGATAGTGGACCAAGAAAACTTAAGCTTCATTAGCAATGACAAAAACAAGAACAGTGATAAAAGGACAGCATTTATTTGCTCAATTCTTAGTACGGTATTTGTAAATCACAGTAATGAGTAGTTTACCTATTTAATCTTTAAATAGACCTTGATGCTAAATATTATTACTGTCTTCATTTTGTCACTGAGTAAAGAGGCTCTGAAGGAGTTAGTAAAAGAGGAGCTGGTTTATGACCCACAAGAAGTAAGTGTTAGATCCAGAATCTAACACAAGCAGTCCAACCCCATAGCTCATGCTCTGTGACACTAAGGGAGAGGGAAGGGACATCAGAACAGCAAAGAAGGACATCAGGCACATCCCTGAGGACCTGACGGTCACTGGCAGGGCGGATGCCTGGATTCCCAGGGGTGTCCCACTGACTCTTGTGTCCTCTCTGCCTCCACCTTTGTAAACACATACCAGAGTCACTCTAAAGAGATAATTTATTAACCCCAAAACACTGACCTTTTGCTAATTTCAAGATCATAGCTGCAGAAACTTGAACAAGCAAGGGTCTTCAGTAAGACAGTCCAGTAACAAGTCCAGGGACTTGTTAATAGGGGTCTCCGGGGAGCTGGAGTGGTGGCTCAGCAGTTTCAGTACTTGCCTGGCATGCATGAGGACATGGGTTCAAACTCCAGCACCATGTACACAATGAAGTGTTGAAGCAATGAAAGCCACATGAAAAACTCAATAAAATTTATTCTCTCTTTCTCCCTCTTTCATTGTCCCATTCTTTCTTTAAAAACAAAAAGGGTAGGGGATCTTGGTGCTGAGCCTCTGCTGAGTGGTACTGACCCTGAGCACTAGCCTACCTTGGGGGCTCTGGGTGATTTTCCCTGATCTTCTCTCTTTCCTTCCAGGTCTCCTCTTGTCCCTTTCTTTCTCTGCTTTCCTCTCCCGTATTTGGTCTTCACTGAGTCCTTGTTTCTGTTTTACTTCCTTCTTGCTTTCTCCCTTAATACTGACGTCTTTTGCTCTGTTTTCTTTCATAATCCACTCCTATTTTCCCCCTCTCCTTATCAATGGCTGCCACATCTCTCCCTTCTCTGCCCCCTCTTTCTGTGTCATTCTCAAATTCTCATTTTGTTCTCTCCTTTACTCTTTCTCTGTGTCCCTCTATTTATCAGTGACCGGCTCCTCATCTTTCTCCTGTTCCCTGTCTCTGTTCCTGCCTATCCTTGTTTCATGGTTCATGGTCAACGATTCTGCCTCTCCATCTCTGTCTCTTGCCTCCCTTACATTCAGAGACACAGCCGCTGGAACATGGCGAATCTGAGCCACACCTCTGAATTTGTCCTCCTGGGCTTCTCCTCTTTTGGTGAGCTGCAGGTTTTTCTGTATGGACCATTCCTCATGTTGTATCTCTTTGCCTTCCTGGGAAACACCCTCATCATAGTCTTGGTTATAGCTGATGCTCACCTGCATACTCCCATGTACTTCTTCCTGGGGAACTTTTCCCTGCTGGAGATCTTGGTGACCATGACTGCAGTGCCCAGGATGCTGTCGGATTTGCTGGTCTCTCACAAAGTCATCTCCTTCACTGGCTGCATGGTGCAGTTCTACTTCTATTTTTCCCTGGGTTCCACCACCTTCCTCATCCTGTCAGATATGGCCCTTGACCGTTTTGTGGCTATCTGCCACCCACTCCACTATGGAACCCTAATGAGCTGGGCTACGTGTGTTCGGCTGGCGGGGGCTGCCTGGGCAACTCCATTCCTAGCCATGGTACCCACTGTCGTCTTCCGAGCTCATCTCAACTATTGCCATAGCAACGTCATTAACCACTTCTTCTGTGACAATGCACCTCTGCTGCAGCTGTCCTGCTCTGACACCCGCCTGCTGGAAATCTGGGACTTTGTGATGGCCCTGGCCTTCGTCCTCAGCTCCTTCCTGGTGACTCTCATTTCCTATGGCTACATTGTGAGCACTGTGCTGCGGATCCCATCTGGCAGTGGCCGCCAGAAGGCTTTCTCCACATGCGGCTCTCACCTCATGCTCGTCTTCATTGGCTACAGTAGCACCCTCTTCCTGTACATCAGGCCTGGCAAAGCGCACTCTGTGGAAGTTAATAAGGTGGTAGCCTTGGTAACCGCCATCCTCACGCCCTTCCTCAATCCCTTTATCTTTACCTTCCGCAATGAGGCAGTAAAGGCCGTCCTGCGGGGGCAGATGCAGAGGCTGAAAGGCCTCCATGAGGCATCATGAGCACCAGGGACCTGATCAGGCTTTGGCCAGAGCTCAGGGAGGAGGCTGATGGATGGATGTGAAACCATTGTCTTATTTCTTTAGTGTTTTCCTTTGTGCTCCTGAGTAATAACTAGTCTTTAGTGCTACTCTGTCTGGCCTGAAGCTGTCATAGGCCACCATGGAAGTGTGTCCCTACCTGCTGTAATCTGTAAGAACTCAGCAGGTAGCCCAGGACCTGGGAGTCAGGACAGGGGCCTTCAGTGCAGGGAAAGTACATGGGCTTTGCTTCCAAGGAAGAGCAGCCAAAAAGTGCTCTCTTATCAAGAGCTCTAGCCCAGGCTCAGGGTGTGTTTGTGTGTGTATATATGTGTGTGCATGTGTTTTTAGGGTGTACTGATCTACCAGACTGTGTGCCCCATTGAGTATATGCACCATGAGTGCCAAAGTGCCTGTGTGTATGTGTATGTGTGTGTGTGTTTGTGTGTGTTCATATAGTTCTTTATATAATCGTTTACCTACTTGTTCATTTACTTCACCAAGATCAAGTGTCTCCACATGTCAGGCACTATAATAAATACAAGAAAAGAAGTTAAACAAGATATACACAATCCTCATCCATACAAAATTCAATTTAGTGAAAATAAGAGCTATTTCCAGTGAGAATGGGGGGCATTTCCATGGTGACCCATGGCAGCTGATCAGAGGAAATGCAATGACGGCTTTGTAGGAGGTTTTCCAGGAGCACATATGTGAGAGTAACACCAAGACCAGACTGAGGCTGGAGGAAGCTTCCAGATAAGAATACAGGGTGGACATAGTGAGGCTATAAAGCATCAGGCCCCACCCCTTGCATCAAAAAAAAATAGAAAAATGAACTTAAATGAAAACAAGGTAAATCACTGGCATAAGAACAAATCTTTCAGGAATTATGTGGGTTCCAGAGAATAAATATGCAGAGTTTTAGAAAGATAAAATAAATTGCTCTCCTGTGTGATTAGAAATACCCATGTGCCTGAAGGCAGGAATTGTAGTAAATCTATTACATTCCTCTGTCCAAGTGCTACATATGTGTATGAATATGCATGTACACACATGCACATGTGTGTAACATATGTGTATGAATATGTATGTATGCACACACATATGAGGAAGTATAAATTTTAATTCCTGAAAATATGTTCTGCCCCATTTTCCCTTTGGAATGAAACTAGCTCCACTCCCCTTCCTTCCTCCAGGTAGAGCCTGAAATGGTAAAG
Organism: Aplodontia rufa; assembly: GCA_004027875.1. Taxonomy (NCBI): domain Eukaryota; kingdom Metazoa; phylum Chordata; class Mammalia; order Rodentia; family Aplodontiidae; genus Aplodontia; species Aplodontia rufa. The sequence goes on from PVKS010022906.1 coordinate 21,729, forward strand.
ATCATTCAGTTACTATCATCTCAGAATAAAGATGGTTTTTAGTCTTAACTTATCCAGGATTTTCTAAAACAGCCCCGTTTAAATTATCCTGCCACATGGTTTCTGTAAACTCACTTTAATCTACCAAGCTACATTTCTCTATTTGTGGTCTAATAACCACGTACAAGAGTGTATCCCTAGCTCCACTTACTTGAAAAGAACAAAAATTACTAATTGATGGTAAATGTTAAGCTTTTTTTAAAATTTACTATGTGAAGGAAAACAAGGTGGGTCGCTTTGGTGCACTCAGAGTCCAGTTTTAGAGACGAGGCTCAGGGAGAGGCCCGGTGCTGTCATTCACATTCCATGGGCCACCCCAGGATGGTTCCTCCCTAAACAAGGCACTCCTTTCTCTGGTTTTCTGACAGTGAGCGTCTCTGTCTCTGAGATGTCTTTCACCCAGTTAGGGGCACTCTTTTAGGCTCCTAGCTTCCATTTCTGGTCCAAAATATTGCTTCATTGCATATCAGAGCAATTACTCTGGTGTTTGCTATTGCTATTGAATTAATTGATTTTTTTTATCAAATTAATCACTGCTCACCACTTTGGAAGTATTTATAGGATAGGTCAAAGGTTGATGAATAAGTTAAGAATTATTCTGCTGAAAACATCTCTTCATAGTTTACAAACCATTTTTACACATATTTTCCATTCAGTTTTATCCTCATAGTAATTCTATTAGAAAAGATTCTCTAATTATCCATCAGAAGCAGAACACTGCCTAGCACTGGCCATTTAAGAGGAAGGGAATGTGGATTCTAACTTCAAGGGGTTCTCCATACACTGAAAGGGGAAAGGTGCAATTTATTTCAACACATTTTAATGAAGAGTTTCCTGATGATAGCAGAGAAGAGTAACAGACAGCATATGGGATGTACTGACTTTTGGGCTGCAGCCAAGCTATGTTTCTGACACTCTTTAATAAATAAGAGAGCTGGGGTTGAAAGAAAAATAAGCCAGTCAAAAAGAAGGCAGAGCTGACTATAAAATCTGATCCTGTGACTTCCTTTCTGTTTCTCTATCCTTGAAATTTCTTCTTTCATCTGTATCAAAAGTGAAAATAACTGAAAGCTGGAATCTCCAGAATCTGAAGCTGTTATATTTTCCTCAGCTAAGCCCTTATTGAGTACATATAGATCAAGTTCCTATCTAGTTCCTGTCTTACAATGACAATAATTCTAGTTGCCCTTAGAAACAGTCATGTGGTTAGTACTCATTACTGGAAGGGATCACTTATTGGCAGGGGCCAACTATAGATTCAGTGTCACTTGTAAATATTAATTTTTTATTTTGAATACATATTTCTGTTCAGTTCATGTACTATGCTAATTGCATAATGGATTCACAGTACTTTGTTATAATGCCATTTACCCAGGGAAAAGAAAAGAATTGTTGTGCATTATTAGTCTACATAAGGTCATTTGATGCAGTCACACTAAAGACAAGAGTCATACCACTCCACAGAAGTAGCTTCTGCTTGAACATACTTCAGGGATGGAAGGACAAGGTTGTTTTAAACACTCAGAACTAATCTACATGCAGGCAGAATCAGTGGCAAGAGTTTATGACTCTATGGTGTCTTCCTTGCCCCCAATGTCTTCCCACTCACCCTTCGTTTGTCAAATGATCCAGTCCCAGCAAGTCAGTGTTCTAGCAACCATTGGAAATACAGAGCTCGGAAGAGCCAGCACAAGAATCCATTACCACACACGTAAATCCCATTGGGAAAACAAAAAGTAGATTTATTTCTTTCAGTGGAGAAGATTAGGGAGCAAGATATTATCGGTATGGATATTTGGGAGGTGGGAAGGTAAATGAATCTAAACACATTTTTTCCCCAAAGAAACGTAGGTTTGGCCCTGTGGTGGCCATAAGTAACAAAGACCTGCATAGTGAGATTTTAGAAGTTGGGAAAGGTGAAAAAGTCCCTGGAGTCAAAGCTGGAAAATTTCTATAGTGGCCACATTCATCTGTGTATTTCACTAATTCTTTAAGTGTTAAATTTCCTGATATAAATACATTTCTTGCAACAATGCCTGACAAATACTGAGAAAAAATGGCAAATATTTAACTGCCAGCTCACCATTTGCTGACTTCTAACATTTTCCAACTTCCATGTTGTGAATATTCCCATGATGTCCAATATCAAATTGCTAACATGATATTACTGAGCTTGGAATTGGGAAAGGAGACTCAGCAATAGCATTGTACAGTATTTCCACCATCTTATAAAAGTAAAGTGTGCTAAAGTAACTAGGAGTTTAGGATTTTTATCACCTTTGCTTTGAGCATAATTCACTTGACTATGAGTTTCTGATGTTTGATTTTTAATAAAGGTTATATTTAATTCCTGACAATTTCACAACTGGTTCTTAGGAGGTCTCCAGAACGTCACTAACATTCTACCTCTGCGCCTTACCTTAGATCCTGTCCCCATTCAACCTGACGTCTTTGTCATTCTCCTTTCCTTAAGTTCTACATGAGCCAAATCTTACTGAGTTAAACATCATGGCATTACCCTTTTCAGTCCCTCTTTCTTTTGGACACCAGGCTCTCCAAGTGCCTTCATTCACAGCTGGGCAGCTCACAACTTATGCCTACATTCCTGCCATCTCCCTCAGTTGATGGAAAACTAGCCTAGAAGTTCTTGTTTCTCCACCCTAGGTTTGAGTCCAAAGGACTATGAGACCCTTGTCCTTGCCATGGTTCAAGCTGGCCATGATCAGTGGAGATGAGATATCACAGATTCTCTCTTCTCTCCTTTTCCACAGACACAGAAGAGAAGACCAGAAGATAGCTACCCCCATTCTCTCTGTGCCCAGACCCAAGGCTCACACTCACTGGAGGGCCTGAGCAAAGCATCCCTGAAGAGCTACCATATTCGACCAACTCAGCTGCTGGCAAAGAGAGGAACTGAGCATTTCAAAAAAGCTAAACTCTCTCTGAACTCACCTAGGTTATTTGCAAAACTAAAAGCAATAAAATTCCAGCACTAAAAGTAAATAGTTCTGTGAGTACAATATCATTGGCCTGGCACACTGAGGTTTCTACACCAATGCTTGCTGTACACACTGGAAACACTCACATGTCCCCTGAGGAGCTTAGATCTGATTAGTGAAGACACACATGGCCACTCTCCAGAAAGCCCATTTATTAATTCCATCTCCTAGAGCCTTGATTGTCAGCACAACATACCATTTTATGTCTATATTAGTTTACATGTTCAGTTGCCTATCAGAAATTTACATTTCCTCTTCTCAGCCTGTGAAATTGCTTTCCATACCCCAAAGTTCAACTTAAATAGCAAGAAGTCATCTCAACTTTACTTTCAGCTTAACCAAAGAGAATGAGACACTCCTTCCCCTGCACTCCCGGGGTGCTTTCCATATGGCTACTAACACGGTTTTGTCTTCCCATACTAGTCTCAGCTCCTTAAATTGGGTGCCCTCTTTGTGTCTTCTCTACCCTAGAATGTAGTGAATGTTCAATAAATTTTAGTGCTTTAAAACTGAGGCTTTTAGATAAATTTAGAACATGAATTAGCATTGCAACTTAAGACACGGAATATGATCTTAGTTGATGATAATGAAAGGTAGTAAATAAAGCAAAGAAAGAGGATGTCCTACTGCATTCTATCTCAGTTGGCTAAGCTAGCATCACAACCAGTTCCAACCCCACCTAGTAACAGGGATCAGAAAAAGCAATGGGGATGGCAAGAGGTCTAGAGATTTTTAGGTGGTGACATCTCATTTATAAATTGGAATATTTTGTGGTTATGTATGTAGATGTCTTCACTCATTTACTAGTTAGCCTATGTAAGTCACAGAGGGACATATTGGACAATGGTGAATGTTAACGGGAGTCACACCTGACATGAGATTTTCAGCTTAAAATTTAAAACCGTGCAGCAAAAAACAGGGCTGTTTCATCATCTTTGAGTGTTGCTCCCCTGGCCTTAGTTTGAGTAGAGTCTCTAATCCAGGCTGATAAGTGTCTGTGGATGTCTGCACTCAAATGGGAGGAGATACGCCTAGGAAGTCTACAAGATCCTTTGCAATCCTATTTGGCTATAGTATAGTTCATAACAACTACATTGACTTTGAACTAAAATCCCAAGAATTCTTCCAGCAAATTCTGGCAAAACTGTTTTCTAGGTCATGTCTATTCAGGAGCCTCATTTGACTTTGTGCACATCTAGGATTCCTGTTCCATTAAGACAAATGTATAGAACCAAAACATCTCTAGGTTACACTACACAGGATTCTAACAGCAACGCAGAGGCTAGACCATGTAGCTAAAGTCACTCAAGTAGTATAATGTTAGAACAGGATGAAAATCTTGGGGGCCTTTATCCTGGTTACTGTCTCCAGAAATAGGACTTGAGATAAATGTCACTAAGGAAGGATGGCTCTACTAATAACAGATGTGATCTCAAATTCCCTCCTCCAGCGCTCTTCACTTTGAGATTTGGACAAAGGCCTTCTTGCACAATTTCATAGCTGAAGATTTCACCACTGAAATGTTTAGATTGCTGTTCAAAATGTTGATGGGCATAGGTATTACCCCAGGGTTCCTGTATAAACAGATTCCAGTTCAGCCCTTCTTGAGTGGGGCCTGAGATTCTGCATTTTTTTTAATTTGTTCAACATAGTCTTACATATTGGAGGGACTTATTATTGCACATTCATGAACATATGGATATTGACAAAGTAAGTTAAGGCTGATCCTAGTCCATGGTCTCCCACTCTTTCACTACTCCCTGTTCCCATGTTTCCCCTACTTTACCCTCCATGATAGTTGGGCTTCTCATGGAAGTTGAGGGTTCCCGACTGCACTGATAACCCCCCTACTCCCTCCTTTCCCCCTTCCTTCTCTCCCCAGTGTCATAGTTACGGTTCCCCCTGCTTATGTAAAAAATCACCTATGTTGACGTTATTATTTAGCTTAGTTAACTTTCAATCTGTCTTGGATTGTATTCTAGTTTCCACATATGAGAGAAAACATTTGACCCTTGAGTCTCTGAGTTTGGGATATTTTACTCAGCATAATTTTTTCTATCTCCATCCATTTGGCTGCAAATGCCATGATATCATTCTCTCTATTAGCAGAGTAGAACTGCAGTGTGTGCGTGTGTGTGTGTGTGTGTGTGTGTGTAAAACACATATCACAGTTTCTGGAGATTCTGCATTTTGAACACTCCCTAGAGATGCTGATGTAAAGGAACACAGGTGAGTTTTGTCAAGAATGTTACCCAGTGTGCAACTTGTGTTTGATGGGTAATTGTTATGGAGGCCCAGGGAATGCCTCACCTTTCTCCAAACTGGCCTGGCAGGGACCTCACATCTAGGGAGCATAATGATAAACAGGCAATAGATTGTCAAAAGATGTTGATTATTCTTACAATTTTGAGAGGAGAATGTGCATAGTTGAGAGTAACAGAGAGAAAAGAGTCTCTCAGGGGGAAACTCCAGGAGGATTTGTAGGGTGATTATTTTAGGACAAGCTGAAGGAGAGTCTATGTATATCAGAGGGAGATAATTGCTTCCCACTTAGTTCCTCAGTTCTTCACAAAGTTTGCAAGGAAGGCAAATAATTAGTCTCTTGAGAGGTGAAAGTTCTCAGGTTGGAAAACTCTTTTCCCTGCTGTCCTTTTCACAGAATAAGGTTTATCTATGCAGTGTTGGTGAGGTCCCAAAATGCAAATATTTCCTGTGCCTGTGGTAGATGAAAGAAAGAAAGGGGGAGGGGGGAAGTAGAGAACAGAGAGAAAGAGAGAAGGAGGAGGAGGAGGAGGAGGAGGAGGATGAAAGAAAGAAAAAAGAAGAAAGACAGAAAGGAAGGAAGAAAAGGAAAGAGAGGGAGAGAGACAGAAAGTCAGAGAAGGAAAATTTTAACTGGAGATTTTTAAAAATGGTAATACCAAGAGACTAGTGCCTCTAGGCTGTGTGCCCTGGAAATGCTTCCCCTACAACCACCACTTTCTTCATTGCCTTGGCTCCATGGAGTACCCTCCTACTGTCACTGTCCACATTGAATACGACTGCCAGGGCCTGTCCTCAAGATATCCTGTGGATGAAGCTAGTTTCAGAAGTGTCAGGAAGTTTGCACCTACTCTGATAATCCCAGCCCATTTCAGTCCCAATCTGGTAGAAGAAATCAGACACCAGAGCTATTCCTGCCTTTACTGTCCCCTGACTTCCTTAGCCACCCATACATTTCCAAGGAATGTCTTCTCTTATTTGTGCTCCAACAGCACAGCCCACTCCATGGCCTCCTTCCCATCTGGCTTCTATGATTTTTGCGTTACCAACCAGGGGCCCTAGAAATCTGGCTAGGATGTTTCTAAGAAGCCCAACCTCAGAGGGCTTAAGCAACTGTTCCTCCCTCTGAGCCATGTGTCTAAGATTCTGTGGGAGAAAAGAAGTGGCACCCCTGTTATGGTTTGGAAATGAGATATCCTCCAAAAGCTCCTACATTAATGTAGGAGTCAAATGATTAGATCAAAAGAGCTGTGACCTAATCAGTGGATTAGTCCATTTGATGGATTAATAATTTGAATGATAATGGTACTGGGTGGTAACCATAGGCAGGTAAGGTTTGGCTGGAGGAGGTAGGTCACTGGGAACACACCCTTAGGGATTATATCTTCTCACCCTGGCTCTTCCTCCTCCTCCTCTTTCTTCTTCCTCTTCTTCTTCATCTCCTCCTCCTCCTTCTTCTTTTCTTTCTCTCTCTCTTCTTCCTAGCAACCATGATCTGAGTAGTTTTCTTCTGTCATGCCCTTCCACCATGATATTCTGCCTCATTTCATACCTACACCAATGGAGTTGGCCAACCATGGACTGAGACCTTAAAACTGTGAGCCCAAATAACCGTTTACTCTCTAAGTTGTTTTTGTCAAGCATTTTGGTTATAACACCATAAAGCTGAGTAACACATCCCCATGTGAAAAAGAAGTCAGGGAGTTTGAGAGTGGTGACGTAGCTTTCTTTGCCTTCTTGAGTGCATGAAAAGGATGAGGCCCTCGTGATGTTTTGTAAAAGGCCTGAGAGACTGGCTTCTGGAAAAGCACTTCTGCTGAGAGTCAAGAGGCACTGGGGTCAGAGGGAGAGGAGGGCTGTCCAGGTGGGAGTGCTACTTCCATCTAGGAGTGGTCTCAGAGAGGGGAGCAATGGGAGTGTGCAATATCTTCTGTGTGGGTTCCAGATCGCTCTGGTCTTTTCAGAAAGCCTCCTATTTCAGAACCCCAACATCCACCCTGAATCCAGTTCTTGAGAAAGGAACACACCAAAAATAAAAGTTACACACAAAGAAGCATATGGAGATATAAACACAACCAGAGGGACACAACTGAGTTGGGTCAATTTTAATAGCATATTTTAATAACAATATCTACATCCACTGAGCTGTTATAATGCGTTAGATCCTGACCTAAGAACTTTATTTGAAGTATCTCACTCAATTGATATAATCCTGTCATTCTTACTCCATGATGCCCTCAAAATCATCTGTTCTCAGGCTCACAGAGCCGCTGTCCTTGGAGACATTTGAAAAAAGATGTGTGTTCAATAGCTCTTTGTATTACAAAAGCAGAGACATGTGCAGATGAGGGAGTGAGGGGAAGATAGAGGAGCTCCAGACTGGCACCCACTGTCCACCTGCAACATGGGTCAATACTCCTCACGACCAGACAGATACCCAGCTCCCTTGTCAGTGGACAGCTGGGCCTCTGAGGAGGAGCCTTTTGGTCACATCCTCAATGTCCTCCTTGACCTGCTTATTCTGGAAGGTTAAGATGAAGGGGTTACTACCACAGTGATCAGGGCTGCCACCTTGTTGAGGTGTGTGGAATGGCCCTTGCCTGGCCTCACATAGACAAAGACGGTGCTATCGTATCCCAGAACCATACCATGAGGTGAGAGGCACAGGTAGAGAAGGCCTTCTGGCAGGCAGAAGAGGAGGGGATGTGCAGCACTGCAGCCACTGCGAGGAGGCCGGAGACCACAGTAAGCAGCGTAGTGGTCAGCACCAAGAGCAAGGACAGGAAGAATTCCACGTGCTTAATGTGGCAGGTGTTGGAGCAGGAAAGCTTGAGGGGTGGGGCAGAGTCACAGAAGTAGTGGCTGATGACCTCAGGGCCACAGAACCAGAGCTGTGTCTTCTGCAGGGTTGGGGAGATGACAGAGAGGAACCCGACCACCCAGCAGGCCACGACCAGCTTCACACAAACTGGACCACACATGATAGTTGGGTAGTGCAGAGGGCAGCAGATGGCCACATAGCGATCAAAGGCCATAACTGTGATGATCAGGAAGTGGATGGAGCCCAGAGAAAAGTAAAAAAAAAAGACTGGTCAGACACTCAGCCAGAGACATGGTCTTGTGTGTTGACAGCTAGTCTGCCAGCATCCTAGGAACCACAGCAGATGTGACCAGTATCTCCATGAGTGAGAAGCTGCAGAGGAAGAAGTTCATGAGTGAGTGGAGGTGGGAGTCCAGGCAAGTGAGGGTGATGATCAGTATGTATATCAACAGCATAAAAGCAAACAGGAGGATCTGGAACTCATGAAGATAATCCCAGGAGCACAAATTCCCTGATAATGCTGTAGTTATTTATGGCACAGGATGCCAATTGTCTGCAGTATCTGAAAGGACAGGAAATCTTAGTGGAAAATCACCATCAACTTCCCCCTTGGCCATTCCCTTGATGGTTGGCCTGGATCCCCAAGCACACTAGTCTATGGCATGGTAATCTCATTGTCCAGAAGGAACATTCTCAAAGGGCACTTCAGAAGTTCCCCTGGGGCGATAAGGGAAAGTCAGAAGGAATGGGAAGGTGTAGGAGTCTACCTGCCTCTTCTGTCTTCTGCTCATTTGCTGCTTCATTCTACACATTTATTAAGCTCCAACTTTGCAAGATATTTGAATGGGTCTGGAGACAAAGTGGTAAACAGTTCCTAACTTACAAATTTAAGAACTTTGATCAAATAATAACTGCTAACTACCAACTTCTTTTCCCATGCTAGAAACTGTGCTAGGTACCTTGTATGCTACTTCCTTTCATTTTTTGTGCTCAGCCTTCATCCTGTTTTTCTTCTTTGTGACATTTTAGGCTGCAAAAAATCCATTTTTATACTACTTGCCTCCTTGACTTCAAGAATCCTGTCCTCTATAAGTTTTCCTACACTTCTGACTTTCCTTTATCTGACCACTTTAGCCGCCTGTCTTTCCACCATTTTCTAAAACAGATGCACCACGTTTCTCTTCTCATTCTTTTTTCTTTTTTTTTTAATTCATTTAACATAGTCATACATAAAGGAAGGAATCGTTGCTACATAATCATGATCATATGCATAATGTCAGAGCAAGCCAAGGCTGATGCCAGATCGGTCTTCTCCCTTTGGTCCCCTCCCATCTCACGTCTCCCCCACTCCACCCCTGTGACAGCAGGGGCCCCTCATGAGAGTCAAAGGTTCCCCATTGGGCTGACAACCCCCCACTCCCTCTCTGTAGCTGCCCCGACATCCATCCCCACTCGACCTCCCTTCTCCCCTCCCCTCATCCCCCAGTGTCACAAACAAGGTTCCGCCACTCGTGTGAAAATTCACCCATGTTGAGGTTATTATTAGCTTAGCCTACTTTCATTCTGTTTCTGATTGTGTTCTAGCTTCCACATATGAGAGAAAACATTCAACCCTTGAGTCTCTGAGTTTGGGATATTTCACTTAGCTTAATTTTTTCCATCTCCATCCATTTGACTGCAAATGTCACGATATCATTCTAATAGTAGAGTAGAATTCCATTGTATATATGTACCATAGTTTTTGAATCCACTCATCCAGTGAGGGGCATCTGGGTTGGTTCCATAGTTTAGCTATAGTAAATTGAGCTGCTATAAACATTGATGAAGCTGTATCTCTGTAATATGCCATTTCTAGCTCTTTTGGGAATATACCCAGGAGTGGTATAGCTGGGTCATAAGGTGGATCCAGACCTAGTTTTTTGGAGTCTCTACACTGTTTTCCAGAGTGTTTGTACAAGCTTGCAGTACCACCAATAGTGTGAAAGTGTTCCTCTCTTCCTTCAACCCCTCCAGCATCCGTCATTGTTTGTATTCTTCATTTTTGTCACTCTCACAGGAGGGAGGTGGAAGTTTTGATTTGCATTTCTCTGATTGCTAATGATGTAGAGCATTTTATCATATATTTATGGGCTTTTTGGAATTCCTCCATTGAGAAATTTTTATTTAGCTCCCTAGCCCATATATTGATTGGATTATTTGTGCTTTTGGTGTTCAGTTTTTTGAGTTCTTTGTATATTCTGGATATTAGCCTTCTGTCTGAGGTGTAGCAGGCAAAGATTTTCTCCCGTTCTGTAGGTTCTCTTTTGACACTCTTGACTAATTCTTTAGCTGTATACACGTTTTTTAGTTTAATGGCATCCCACTCATTATTCTTGGCTTTAATTCTTGTGCTATGGGAGTCTTGTTGAGAAAGGCAGTGCCAACACCTATGTCATGTAGTGTTGATCCTATATTTTCTTCAAGCAACTATATAGTTGCTGGTTTAATTTCCAGATCCTTGACCCATTTTGATTTGATTCCTGTGCAAGGTGAGAGTTAAGGATCCAATTTCAGTTGTCTGCATATGGCTGTCTAGTTTGTCCAGCACCATTTGTTGAACAGGCTGTCCTTCTTCCACACTATGCTTTTTCCCCCTTTATCAAATATCAAATGGTTAAAGATTTGAGGGTTTGTCTCAGCATCTTCTGTTCTGTTCCATTGGTCTTCATTTCTGTTATGATACCAATACCATGCTGTTTTTGTTATTATAGCCCTATGGTATAATTTCAGGTCAGGAATTGTGACACCTCCTGCTTCCTCTTTCTTGGTTAGTAATGTTTTGGCTATTTTGGGCCTTCTGTTGTTTCATATGAATTTAAGAAATGCTTTTTCTATATCCGTGAAGAATGTCATTGGTATCCTGATGTGGATTGCATTGAATCTGTATAGGACTTTCAAAAGAATGGCAATTTTGATTATATTGATTCTGCCTAACTAAGAACATGGAGTGTTTTTCCATCTACTCAGGTCTTCTGCAATTTCTTTTTTTTTTTTTTAATTTTTTATTTTTGAACAACCTTACAAGATTTTAACAAAATAATATAAAATGTGTATAAATTGTGTATATATTCTGGATATTGCAATTATCCCCAGGAGTGCCCCCCCAATTACCCTCCCTTATCCCTCCCTTCCCCTTCCCATTATAACTCTAAAAAAGTATTAGATTGTAAAGCACTACATCTTATC